>JAUCBJ010007527.1:0-64220 GCA_032718475.1 Nemertoderma westbladi
TGGATTTACTTACCTGGTCTTTAGGCGTTTTATTGACATAATAAGATCTTTCAATGTCTTTCCCGCTGTCCTCTCCTTGAGAGGTTTGGCTTTCGCCGTCGTCTGTATAACACATTGGTGTTACCCTTCTCCTAGAAACGGGTTTCTCACTTACCTTGTTTTCCAATGTCTTCTCTCTGGACTGCCTTAGGAGCTGTAATTTCACTTCTCTATCTAAGAATGACATGAGATCAGTCATGGTAGGGTCTCGTCGTTGTTGTTCCATCATATATAACACTTTCTTATCCCAGCGTGTACCTACTCCACCCTTCGGTAAAGTAGAAGCCACTGCTCTAATAACCATAGCACTCTGATACTCATGAGACTTACCTAGCCAATCTAATTGTCTGCAGATCTCCTGAATTTCATCGGAAAACTCTATAATCCCGTTGCTAATAAACTTTCGGGGCGCTACCAACTTTGCATACAAATACCCAGCTATGTTATTCCTATTACCATACCTGATGTTTAGTGTATCCCAAACTTGTCTTAATCCGTCTGGATGTCCAATAAACTTTAACGCCATTAACTTGGGAGATCCTTCCAAGCACTCGATGAGGAATCTAAGTTTCTCTCCATTAGATAGTACAGAGTTCTGTATGTTATCTTTGTAATATTCATTAAAAGGTAACCATTTCATCTCATCTCCATTGAACTTGACGATCTCTCCCACCTTCACCGCTTGCTGGGCTTCGGTTCTAGCCATTTGACGCGTAAAACTTTCTTGAGCCATCGTATTATTGAATAGAGAATTATCGGTATATAAGTTTCTCGGATTATTATCAAGTCTAGATGAGATATCATTATCAACAGGTTTATAATTACCCTTAATAGGGTTTACTATAGGAGTTTCTACTTCGCTAGCAGTATAGATGCGTGTAGGCTCCACACCTTGCGCATGGGATACTTCAGACCTAACGGGTTGACACATTGTTACAGGGGGTGGTGATATACCCTTTTGTAAATTTACTAATTTATCGCATTCTAGCGCGATACTTTGCTGCACTTCTTGCAACTCTAGCCTACTTTCCCTTACTGTGCCCTTGAATTGCTGAACCGTCTCCTGCATCTGCCCGAGCAGGAGATCCATCCCCCGCCGTCTCTCGTCCACCCATTCGACCGCCGAAGCGGGAGTCGCCAACGTTGTAGCGGGCGGACGAGGGACAACGGGCGACAAATTAGGAATATTTCGCTCGGGGTCCAGGACCCGAACTGTCTCCTGGGCAGTCCTACTGGGCACAGGTAGCTTAGTACTGTGCAGAGGGAATTTAGAGGTAACTTCAGGGAGTACAGGTGTGTCTATCACCGAAGGGGTGATTTCAAAAACAGGCCTAATTATTTCAGGCTCATCTACTATAGTAGGGAGTCTTTCTATTTTAATTATTTGGTCTGTGGGTTCTGTACTACCTAAGTTGGTGTTATTTAGTTGCCTTCTAACAGCTGGAGGCAAATCAGGTAATTTCTGACGGTGGAATGTTCTTTTACGTCTGCTTAGACGAGATCTATTTCCTTTGCCTTCAGTATCGGTGGTATCGCCTTCCTCAGATGATGTATAACCTTGTCTTTTGGGAGTAGATCGATTCATCATCTGCATATTACTAGCTGTTAACTGTTTATTAAAGTTGTCTTGTCTCTCTTGAAGATTTTCCAACTCTAGTTGGGTTGTCTCTTCAGATGCCCTCCGTTCTGCTTCTGCCACTGCTATTTTTCTTTCTGCTTCGGCCGCAGCTGCCGCTTTTGCCTCTGCCGCTGCCGCTTTTGCCTCTGCCGCTGCCTCTGCCGCTTTTCTATCCGCTTCTGCCGCTGCCACTGCCGCTGCTGCTGTCTTTCTATCTTCTATACGTTTTTTCTTTACTTGTTCTTCTTGAACCTTAGCGATGCGGAGTTGTTCATCAAATTTAGCTTGGTTCGCAGCTAACATTTCCGCATCGATTGCGTCCAGCACAAGCTTGGTTCCTTCACTATTAGGGCTAAGCCCCTCCAGCCTTCTCCTCAACTCTTCATCTCCCACAAAGCGTTGATAGTCTGACAGATAGATGTCAATGGCATCTCTCTTTCGCGGCTTCTCTGCTGTCACTTCGCTTTCTTCTTGAGAAGAAGTGGCGTCGGTTGATTCTTCATAGGTTGGCCGCTCATCATAAACCTTATCCGCCATCTTCGCTCCGCGTTCGGGCGTCCGCTCAACAGTATCCGAACTACTGGAGCTGTCGGACCGCTGAGAAATGAGTTCTTGGCTCGCGGGTTGTTGCTGTTCCGCTGCTTCTTGGTCTCGCTTGACCTGAGCTCGAGTGCCTATGATAGACCTACGATGTTGGACCAGCCTCGGTTCTGTTATTACTACTGTAGGGATGACCTTGCTTACAGTAGGAGGGGACTTGGACTTTGGTCTCAGACGCTCTATACTCTTAGCTGAGTCCCAGATCTTTTTAAGACCCTGTCTAACACTCATTCTAGCACTTTCTAAGAGGCTATCTGACAATGTTTGTTTTGTGTCAGACATGTTTGATTGTACAGTTGAATGCCTACTGCTATATTACAGTCTAAGCAAGTCTAGTAATTCAGCATTAACTGCTAGCCTAGTAATTAATTACCGATACAGCTACTCAGTGTAGCGTGATATATATATAATATTAGGATACCGGTATGCTTATAGTATATATAACTATATAAGTATTATTGCAGACTAGGTTTATCACAGAATACCGGTATAATTTTAGCACAAATATATATAAATATATAATAGGCCTATCGTGGAATACCGGTATACAGCTTACAGTTTGTAGTATATATAATTCTGGACTAGAATTAATTACAAGTACCGGTATAATTTCAGCCTAAATTTATAGAAATAAAGATAATAGGCCTATCGTAAATACCGGTATATCAATTATTTTAAATAATTTAATCTCTGAATTTTAGGGTTACTTGGTTACTTTACTTACTTTATTACCGTTATTTGAGCAGTAGTCCAACTGATATTGAGACCTAATGGTTGTATGGTAGGCCTACTATTTATAAATCGTTAAATTTGATTTATAATATATATATACCCGTTTTAATGGGTTTTGTCAATGTTTGAAATAAATGTTATTATTTCTGGGGAGTAATCACTACACAAAGCGGTGCGCTTTCAGTGAAGTGTTACTTATAGGACACTAAAACAAATAATGCTAATTTACCTAAGTTACTTAATACTACAAATTACGTACAATTCGGGTGAGATTACAATCTCTAAATAAACACAAAATTTACAAAACACAAATACGAATTTTCAGGGTAATTTTATAAGAAGTCTACAAACCAGCCTAACAAAGGGTTAGAATTCTGGTTATTACAACGGACAGGGTACTGCGGTATTTGAAAATAATACGTAGTAGTAAATACTGCGTTGTCCAGATAGGAAAATACCACCGCCTGACGACCTATAGCCGTATCGCTATAGGTTCTACGTTATGTATCACGGAGTGTTCCTACCTAGAAGTTAATAGAGCTAATCGAACGTGCCTATCAACCACTTTACAACACAAATATAATGCCTACACTAATTACTTTCGGAAAGCACTGTACACTAAACCCTAAATTAGGTACGAGTACTTGTACAACATATAATCAGTAGTTAAATATACTTGAACAGCTAAAAGAACCACGGCATCTGCTGGAGTGACCGGTACACAAAATCACCAGTCTTTACCTACGCCAAGCAGCCCGTGTAGTACCGGGGTTAATTTAACTATAGCGGTATGTATAACAAACACAATTATTGTAGGAACAAACTTGGGGAATGAATGTTGCGAATAATCGCATAAACTCTGAATAATAAATATTACGCTACGCGTACAAACCACTCAAACAAAATGCAGACCAAATACTGACAGACTACTATCCAGCCTAAATAAACTACAGGACATGCAGACTCCGAAATGATTAGGTAGTATGCGTTCTAACCCAGTAGTACGACTTATTCTTTAGTTGGGGGTTTACCTTACAGCATTGGCTGCCCCCACTTCCTAACCGTTCTTTATCGGACAGAGGCTCTACACACACTACAATCCGTTCAGACCTAATAACAGCCAGACAACTATCCAGCCTACAAATTATCTAAATAAATATTATACGCTACCCGTACAGACTTACACAAACAAAGTACAGACTAAACGATGGCAGACTACTCTCAAGCCTAAATAAACTACAGGACATGCAGACTCCGAAATGATTAGGTAGTATGCGTTCTAACCCAGTAGTACGACTTATTCTTTAGTTGGGGGTTTACCTTACAGCGATGGCTGCCCCTACTTCCTAACCGTTCTTTATCGGACATACACTCTACATGCACTGTAATCCGTTCAGACCTAATCAACAGTTAGCCAACAGTCAAGCCTACAAATTATCTGTACAATCTGAGCAGGGTTACACGCCTTCTGCTCAATATCAACCTACTAGTAAATAAAACTGGCAGAAATAAGTAAACTATACAAAAGAATGAGGGGTGATCAATCCCTATTCCCCTGGCAGCCTACAGTATACAATAGATCACAATCGAATAATACTGCTGTACCTGTACTGTTGTAGGTACCGGTCCGGATGATCAGGCAGTCAGGCCTACTGGTTACCGGTCAACCGGTACTTTCGACTAGATTGCTTACACCGCAATCCAGAAGCTATATCCGTTATTGTTCTTACCAGAACAATATTAAACTGTATTTAATGCCTACACTGCAATACAGACTAAATATCCGTTATTGTTCGCGCTTTCAGACCTTCGGCAGTTTAACCCGCCAAATTAGGATGTCTTCTAGATAATAAATCGCTTTAGCCTCTAACAAGTATTTGATTCACTACACTAGTTGAAACCAATCTGTGCGCGATCATTCACCCGTTGGATATACCCGGGAGATTGATTTCGACAGCTTAATCGTATTGCTATGTAAGCCTAATGTATTATTCGACTGACAGTATTATATAATCTCTGACAATATTATTCACCTTCGGGAAATATTAACAGTTCCTTTAGGACGTGGCGCTCTATCTGTATAAACAGAGTTATGACTTAAACTACTCACAACGATATGGCTTAGTTACAATTCACATATATGGCGCATTCTTTAGGAAATGCTTCGTTATCAGTCTCACTCATACACAATGCTGCACAATACTGCACACTAATCTGCCGATCTTTACTGATTTTAGTCACATATAAAAGGAACACAGACCGACTCATGTAGGGTCTATCAAATAACATTAGATTCACTTCAAACCACTTTAACATAAGTCACAATTGTTATATGTAACCTTTCTCTCTTACCTTCGGTATATCAAGAATATTGGGTTTCGGGGTTATTTCTCGTTATTCCAAATATAATAATTCATCAACAAATATAATGAATAACCGACAGCAAAGCAGTAATGTTAAGTTAAGTTGCACAGTATGGGCCAGTTAACCAGTGTTAACCAGTGCAGATAACATTGAGTTACCCAGATAACGGATATATGTCCTTATAATTAAGCCTACTAGTGTAAGGATAAAGCAGAAAGCACAAAAATACTCCAAAGCCGTTCTTCCTGGCTTAGAATAACCAACACTGAACACTGATAAGAATAACTATAAGAATACCAGCTACCCTTATTCTACAAAGATCTCACCCACCACAGAGAATGAGCATACAGATAGGAAATTCAGTTCAGTAGATCTGTGATAGGTCAAAATCAAAACCAACTCAAATCCTATTGGCAGATACAGAAAGCAGGGCTATGGGGCAACCTTCCCAAGCTGGTTGGACGATCGAACATAGCCCAGATCCCTTCGTACAGCAAATCAGCCAATCAGCCGGTAGCTTGCACTATTCGAGCTAGAGATCCCTTTTTGAGTATTCCAGCGCCTTGGGGGGAACTGGTTAGCAAAGCAAACGAATCAGTTATCCCACAAAAGCTTTTACAGGAAATGAATAGATGTTACAAACGTGTTACAGACATGACGCAAATACCACATCGGTGATAAATATATATACACTGTATATATAAAATATTAAATTACCAATTTAGCGAAAGAAGCAGATTACCTTGGCAAGTGTCACGTTATTCTAACCAAAACAATAAACGAAAGTCAATAGAGCAGGTTTACATTACAGTTTTATTTTTGAGATAAACCAGCTGTTATTCGCGTTGACGTAAGTACCGGTACTTAGAAAGAAAACATTTGGAATAGTTAAAAGAATGATTATATTCTGGTTATACACAGTACTACTGGTATTAAATATAACATTAGCTGTATAATAATATAACATCACCCAAAGCTATAATAATAATAATAATAATAATGCATTCGCGCTCAGTCTTCAGTAGTAACAAAACATTTAATACTCTTGGGTTGCTTGGCGCGGCAGTGGTGTGGTGTGGGTTGCCAGGGTAATATGTTTTAGAATAACGAAAAAAAATGAAGAGAGCTGCTGAGCTGAAGATTTAAGAAGACGGTTGAACCGAGCCCGAATTTCACGTCAGGCAAACGAGACTTACCGCTGCGCCGGTACTTCACTTTCCGTTCACTAGTACCCAAGGTATTGTCCGTGGTAATTTCCTGCACATTTAAGGCCCGGGTTCTTACCTTGAATCAATCCTCGCGCCCACGCGCTCAGGCCCTTCGCGATTTCAGGTACGGCCCGCCCCCCCCCTACTCCACTCTGCTCGCTTCCTCTCCACTCCGATTTTCGCGTTTTTAGAATATTCGGTGACGGTTCCATTTAAACACTATTCTGTGAACACTGTAGATATTTTCTTACTATATTTTAATATTTTACATTTATTTATCAAATAAATTAAATTCACCTTGCTAAATTAAGACGTAAACAATCAATTGCTATTTTCAGTTAATTAACAGCTTTAATTTCTTTGCATTGCATTTATTATTTTTTGCTGATTATCACATCAGAAATATCTGAAATGCAGGTTAAAGTAACCAATAATAACTAACGCACATAGGCCTCGCCTCATTGAGATATGACAACAGCTACAGTTTGCTTGGTAAGCATGTAATACAGTACCATGTCCCATTATATTACATTTCATAAATTATTATCATTAGTGCCGTCATTGTCAATTATCATAATTCACAAACAGATATGTATGACTAACACGTTCGTGGGGCCATCGCGCAGGACGTATATTAAAATTTTATTGTATGCTTTATGTATTGTAATTAGTATTATATTAGTTAATAATTTACTGTAATATTAAACAATTCTGTGTCTTGCTTTCAGTTGTAGGTAATGGTGCTTTTTGCATTAATTTTTGAGTTTACTCCATTGCTGTAATTAGCACTCGGTTTCTTTATAGTAAATAATTAATAATAATTATATGTAAAATATTTAGTTTTTCATGTTATTTTTTACCCGTTGGTAAACGGCCCTTTTTATTACTCAGCCCACAGCCCTGATAACCTTAATCCGGCCCTGTAGTAACAGCTGAACAGATGTAGCCTCGGGATCGGTACCACGCACGCACTAGGAACCTACCCAACGTTAGACCGAAACCGAACTGGCTACGAGTTGTCAGTTGGATTACTGCCTACCAGTCCAACATTGTTGATGTTTTCAGTTGTTGGTTGTTCGATTTTTTCTTTGTAGGATATCTTAAGATCTTCACACTTACAAGTAACCTCAGATTCTTGCCATGGGCGGGCTTCTATTATATTATGTTACATTGAATCGGTAGACTGGTTTCTTCATCTATTGACTGAAGTACTTCAAAGCGGTGTATAATAATTATCTATTAGTTGCCTATAATATCTGTCTATAGATCTCTAAAATAATTATTATAATTCGATATAATGACACACTTGCATTCTAAATGATAAATCATTTACAATTGTAATGGTAACAAGAAACAGTTGTTGTCGGCATGTTGTTGGTAAGTAGTTTTTATTTGCATATACAATATACATACAGTAGGCCTACAGTTATTTCTTTCAGAACACTGACACGGGTCTGCTGTATTTTGTGGGTATCTTTTACATTTGTTTACAGGTAATTATCGCCGAATTTGCATAAAGTAATATTACAAGGAAATAAAATTGTGTAAAAATATCCTTCTGACCGTGACCCCAAGATGTATATTTGCTGATCAATAGTTGGAGTTCTAGGCGAATTATATATACATTTTTTATACATATATATACATATACGTTATAGGGATATAAAGCTTACTTTATTTTTATGTAGGCCTAATAAATAATTTTATTCCTATATATTAACTTATTGTGTTGAGTATCTGTACATACATGTAATCCCATTTCGCATACAAGCCAAGATTTCTTGCAGCAATAAAATTATATCTAAAATTGATTCTTAAAGATATTTTCTCAAAGATAATTTCACAAGTATGTTAAATTCCTGTCAGTGTATGTGACTCTAAATATTCTTTCACAAATAATATGAGAATGAGTAATTGATTGAAATGAATCAGATATGGTATATTTCAAAATTTGATATTTTCCCCAAATTCGTCTTCCCCATCTTAATATTATATTCATTTTAAAATTATATTTTGATTACAAATAAAGTTTCTGTGAAAATGTTAAAATTATTGGTATTTACAACATTAGTTGTAGTTGGATACAGTTTGAGGTGTAACCATGCGGTATCAGAAGAATTAATAGTTATCAAAGATGGATGCGAAGTTTGCTTGGTAAGCATGTAATACAGTACCATGTCCCATTATATTACATTTCATAAATATTATCATTACATTATTATGGTGAAGGGCAAATATTACAAACCAGACAATTTTGGTTATTTTATATACTTAATGGTTCAGTATAATTATACATAGGTCAACGTCCTATCGCAACTCCAACCGAGAAAAGTTAAATATTCTAAAATAATTAATATTTTTAATGTTGATAGGTCGAAATTGCCCCAAGTTGGAATTGTCCTAACTTAGCCTATAGGTTACACGAAATTTAATGTTAGCATCCAATTTAGTTAAAAAGTATTATTAAATATTTCAAGGGCTAAGTTAGTGCCGTCATTGTCAATTATCATAATTCACAAACAGATATGTATGACTAACACGTTCGTGGGGCCATCGCGCAGGACGAGGCTCAGTTATCAGATACAGATTAAAATTGAGCGACTGTATCACAGAATCAGGTTTTGAGAAATTTACCCACACCACCAATCAATCAAAGAAAGGGGGACAGTACGTGTTCACACCTTTTAATCTGCAACCCCCCCCCCCCTCCCTTCCCACCCACCAGTACTTTATAACTACAGATGCCTTCAATAGGCGAAGCCAGGTATGGTTTATAGGAATATAATCAACGCAGTAGGCAGTACTCGTCTTCATTATTATAAACGTCGTTGTGCTCGTCCTGTTTTGTATTTAAACATATTTCCTAAACGCAGACTGACGGGCGATCTTTATAACTACTGATGCGTTCAATAGGCGCAGCCAGGTATGGTTAATAGGTATATAGTCTACACAGTACTCGTCTTCATTATATGCCTCGTAGCGCTCGTCGCTCGTCCTGTTTTGCATTAAAATATTTTTCCTAAACCAAGACTGACGATCTTTATACAGTTATAACTATGCGAAGTTTCGAAACTGTGCGAGTAACTGCTGATACATTATGTGGAGATGTGTGATACAACGCCAACGCATCGTATGCCGATGTAGTAATATGGGTATTGAAATAATATTAAATCAATGTACACACTTAAAGCTGCAGCGAAAAAATGTAGATAATTTCCTAGGTTATATATAAAATAATAATATTATTTTTAAGAACATTAATTTTACTACTTTGCAAAAATTCAATTAAAAAATAACCAGACGAATATATTGCGGAATAAACTATTTCAGATATAAGCCTACAACAGTCATTATATCTTCTGTCACCTGAGATAGTAAGTAATACAACATTTATAGTATAGAGTCAATAGGAATTGAAATAGAGGCAGTGTATGGTTGGAGTTATGTCTGGGTTGCTATAGCAATACTACTGACTGCCTATTACAGTACAATTCCCCTCTGGTAAGGCTACACCAACATCTCCCACCCAGCTAGCAGCTCTACACCCCCGCAGAGACTATGTTGACCAATAATGGGCAGGATTAAATTTGTACTCAATAATTGTGCCGATTTAATTACGTTTAGATCAATTAAAGACACATTTATTAAAGCAAATCACTTGAACTAATTAAAAACTATAATAGAATGGTGTATGGGGATTACATCTGTATAATTTTTAAGTATAATTATTTAAATCTTATACTGTAAAATAATTACTTTCCGTTAACAGGCGGGTTGAAAATGCAGTTTTTACCGTAATCAAATTAATTAACTAATTAACTGCTATTATCTTAGCTTCTCGAAGGCCACACGGAAATTAAACTTGGAAAATTTCTAAACTTCTGCCAAACAACATGTGTACCAAGTTTGGATAGATTTCATCGAAGATTGGCCGAGTTATTAACGTTTAAAATTGAACACTGCAAAAAAAAAAGCGACAGAACGACAGGTTGATTAATGGCACCCCTACGCTAAGGCTCACTCACTTCGTGGCTCGCCCCACAACAGAACGACAGAAAAACAGATCGACAGATCAACAGAACATCAGACACACCGATTGAGTTAGTGTTACCTGTATGCTAAGCTCGCTTACTTTCGTCGCTCGCCCCACAACTAATAACCTTCGTGCTGTTTTATTCCCAATCCTTACACTAGCAGGAACACCAATCCTTACATGATTTCAACGTCCAATCAACGTGTTGTTCTTTAACCAATCACAGGTGTCAATTAAAGAGGTGTTCTTACAACAATACCGTTACACGTCCGTGGGGCCTTCGCGCAGCACGATACTGAGATATAATCCCAGTACTTGTTTGCGGTACTGCTTCGTTAGCTTGCCAACTGTTCTATTTAAGCAATGCTTATAGGACACTTACAGCTTACAGTTTATGATAATCCCCCCCCCCCCCCCCTCCCTTGCTGCAGTCAGAGGAACTATAGAAGTCTGTCTGTGTGACTGTGAGTATCACTTCTAATTAAGCAATGCACGTCCGGTAGGTCACGCTTTTCAGTTTCAGATTAATCTAATGGTTGGTTCTATAATTACAGCAACTTCTACGTTTGTGACAATTCTCCCCCTAGCGGTAGATAGAGGAACTATAAACTAAGGAAATAAACTAAGGAACTGTAGAATTTCTAAACTTTTCGTAGTCTACATGTGTACCAAGTTTGGTTTAATTTCATCAAGGAATGACTGAGTTATTAGCGATCAAAAATTGGACGACGACGACAGACAACTTGTTAATGGTAGCCCTTTAGTTAGTTATTGTAGTTCGTTCCTACTGTACAACAATACCTTTACAGATAGTATAAAACAACGAGAGACTTTAATATTTAACTTAAGGGAGACTCTAATACATTGATGATTTAAAGTTCTCTCTATATTAAGGGAGACTTTAATTCAATGAGTCGAATTAAAATCTCATATAATGGGAGACATAAATTAACTGTATAATTTAAAATATTCTATAAAAGGGAGACATTAATTCTAAATAGATGATAAAAATGTTAGGGAATATAAAAACCAAATGTATGCCATAGTTATTAGGCATATTTATGTGAATTGTAATTTATTGACCGCGACGGCACTTAGCCCTTGAAATAAATTTAATCATTTAATTCATTATAAATTATACATAACGAATTTAAATAAGAGTAATATTTGATTGTTATTTCAGGCTGTGGACATAGAAGACGAATCTGGAAACGAAAACGATATGATATTGTGTATACCAAAACAAACCTATACAACCTACCACTATAAAGAATCTTGCGATATTATAGAAAAAAGCTTTGGCGATAGAACATATACAAACTATAATTGCAAAGTCATTTGCTGCCATTTTGACCTTTGCAACAAAATTGCAATTTAACTATTTTAAATACAGTATGTTGGCATGACTACATACTACTTGTGTTGCTAGACGATGGAAAGCAATATATAATGGAGTATTATTGGTTTTTGTGTCTACAGTAGTGTAGGCTTACAAAAGCATTTTTATTATATATCTTATATCTAGGCTCTCTATCTATGCTGTCTATATCTAGGCTCTCTATCTATGCTGTCTATATCTATTTCTCAGTTATATTAATAACTGACAAATTATCTTAGCAATTTATTGGGTAAATTTTAATTTTAATTTTTCCTTTTCATTTGTTATTTATTTTTTCTGTTGTCATGTAGCAAGAGAATTCAATTTGCATTGCTTTATGCTATTGTGTAATTTTTGGTGTATGTTAAAAGCCGACTTAAAAGACCAAAGGCATTCATTTGCTATGGTTGTTGTTATTAAATTATTAAATTGGTTTGTTAGTTATATTAATGACTATAGGTATTAATTATAGTAAGTGTGGTACATATTTAATTCTTATTTAAAGTTAATTTAATTTTTATTTTTTTTTATTTTATTTATTTTAATTCTTATTAATTTATATGTGTGTCACGAAATACGAAATGGAATTTTTTGAGAGCATAAGATATTGAGTAAATCAAAAGAATGATTATTTTGCACATTTCATTTAAACATATATATTATAAAAGTGTTTCCAGAACTATTATTGATTATAATTTTGCTTGTACACAAATGCTAATAAGCAACTGCTAGTTTTAATTATTTCGGCCCATTAATTATTACCTGCAGTAGTCAAGATGAAAATTCAAAAATTTAATAATACAAGTTGGGCCAACAATCTAATCTTGGGGGGGGGGGGGGGGGTAGTTTAAACAGGCCGATACTTACCTTACTGAACTCCAAGAATCCACATTACTCAAAATTATGCACTTTTTTTTACAACAAAAGATTATTGGCAACAGGTACTTACTCGAGCTGTAAGTGTAATAAGAAAACTCACTGAACGTGGGTTGCCATTGCGATATGATAACAGCTACATAACAGATATGACAACAGCTACAGCTCACTGTAGATGGCCCTATAAAAGCATTGTATCTGGGAATCGTTCGCATCTTATTGGATAAATAAGTTGGAAGCTGAGGGGGGGGGGGGGGGGGTAGTTTAAACAGAAAACAGAAAAACCGACATACAAACATAGGTTGCCGTCAAACATGAAAACTTACGTCAGAAATTAAATCAGCAACCAGGATAACCAACCACCATAACAAAACTTCTAGCTAGGTGGAATGCTTTCATTATATTTTAACAGACGGACAGACAGACAAACCGACACACACATATGCTTCTTTTTGTTCTCGTTTTGTTAAGCCATCTGCTCAATTATCTTTTACATCAAAACTCTTTTCTAGGTATGATGATGGTCATTGTCCAGGTTCCAACCATCACAAACCCGTATAACGCAAGAAACAAGGTGACACAATCAATTGATTTATTTGATGGTTTTCAAAATTTGGTGCTAGCACCACATTTTGCACCCACATCCGAAAAATACAAGTTTGAGATGTCTAGTTCGATAATTATATATGCCATTGAATTCAGAACAGCCATAAACCTCTAAAACGCAAGAAATAAATTGTCACAAGCAATTTTATCTATTGAATGGATTTTCAAAATTTCGTGCTAGCACCAAAATTTGCACACAGCACCGAAAAAATACAAGTTTGTTACGCTTGGTGCAACTCGTATATATTTTATCGAATCCAGAACCCCAAAAAACCACTATTTCGTAAAAAACAAGTTTCAAACAGTCAATTTACAAAATTGACATATTTCAAAATTTGGTGCTGGCACCAAAATTTGGCACCCACCGAAAAAAAAAGATTGAAATTTCTAAATCAATTTATATGAATTCCATCCAATTTCTAACACCAAAAAACCGGTGTAAATCAAAAATAGAGATGTTACAATTCATATTTAATGAAATGTAATTTTCAAAAAACGTCTCAAAAAAAGTGCCAAAAGTAGGGTTAAAAAATGGTGCTATAACTCGAAAAGTACCCAATATTTTTGAAAACGGGTTTCACTACTAGGAAGACAATAGATTTTTAGGAAAAATCATAAAATTTCAGATTCCCAACTGCGTTTGTTTCAGAATTATAATAAAAAAACCACGGGGGGGGGGGGGGTCATATTGACCCCCCCCCCCCCCCCCGGGTTTAATAGGGTTAAATGCTATTACACAGTTTTTGTTAGTTATATGTTTCGCTCAGTTGGTCCTTTGATATTACATTACGTTTAGTTAATAATTTTCGTGATTACTTCTCCAAATGAGGAATTTGAATTGCCTAGTTTGAAAACATTAACTAATTTTTAATACCTTATTTAAAACGAATGCAGGACCATCAATTTAGTTGACCTACTGTAACCTACTGGCACTAAATGTTAGTGAACTTGGTGCAACAGTACTAAGAAAGTCGCACTTTGTTAGTCCCTCTAACTGTGAGCGGATTCAATTCCGCTGCATTACCCTCATAAAGTTGGGAAGTGGCACCTTTTCAGCAATATTGGAGATACGAGATTGGCAATAACCAATCTCGTATCACAACCAATATCCGGGGACGACACAAACCCCAAAGCCACACAAAGGGAGGTTAGAGGTCAGTCCACCTCGAAAGGGGAAAACAACCAGCAGGGGCCAACAGGGGGGGAACACTCCCAGAGAGAGGGAGAGGCGTGAAGTAGATTATTAGCCAATAGGGGCGAGGGAGAGCATCCACTAGGTGAAAAGGCCACAGCAGTATAGGAGTAATTATACATATATTATCAATGCATACCATTACCGGTTCAGTTTACTCAGTCATCAGTTTAGTGCAGACCGGTGATATTCTATACTGTCACCGTCACCAACACACATACATCTACCGGTATCCATCTCATATCAATGCTGCTTAACTGTAATTATACTGTGTTATTACTGATACTACTATCCAAATATCAAGAAACATCGATCAACCCTTATTGTTTTCACTACAACGGCCTCGGCCTGAACATCAGAAACCCCTAAGTTGAAACATGGTGACGCATACGTATATACAAATCCGGTCGGGATCCCTTGATCCCGTCACAGTATAGAATTACCCAACCACTACAAACTGTGACTGCCAAGAAGGATAGATAGAGCAAAGATGAGTACAGGGAGAGAGAGATTATCAGAGGGAGAGAGGACACCGCCGCGGACCCCGGACGACACCAACCAAACGATCCACGAGGCCGCGACGCGACGGTATCGGCCAGCGACGCCGGATTCGCCGACGAGGGACGATCCGGCAACCCAAGCGGAGGGCGGCCGTCTACCACGAGGAAGGGACGAGTCGACGCACAATGGCAGTCGGAGTACCGAAGTCGCCGGCCAGCCACAGGCCGAGGGCGATGGGCGGCCCACCGGAACTTCGACGGTGGGGCCGCCGGTACGACGCCGAACCAGGAGAGGAGGAGGAGATGTCGGCGAAGAGGACGTCGGGACCAGCGATCGGTTTCGATGGTCCTACAACACCACCAAGAAACTATTACAGGAGGCCAGAGAGGGAAAGAAGGTAAACCAGAGAAAGTTGAGGCAGCGGCTAGGTGAGTTGAATAAACATTTTCGGTATCTAGTTCGTTTCGGGCAGGGAGAACTGGCGAGTGAGAGAGCGAGGGGGGTCGCCACCAAACTATTTGAACTGTGGCGATCCGGGGTTATGGAGCCTGAAATAGTGTATGAAGGGCCGTATTTAGTGGATGCCAGGGGAATTAAGTTAGTGGGTTGGGCGGATCCGCACGAGGGCGAACCCGAGGTTAACTCCGAGGATTCGGTCTCGTCGGTTAGCGAGAACCCCGGAAAGCGGGGGAAAGTTAGTAGGACAGAGAGGCGACGGGAGTCCGTCGCGACCGATAAGTCCGCTACATCCTCTGCGAAAGCAAGAAGGGTGTTAGAGATAGATCTGGCGTGTCAACTAGACATTGCGGCGCTAGACCAGAAAGAGTTAGAGAGACAATTGAACGAGGGAACCGCATTATTAGAAAGAGAGAGAGAGTTAGCCAGGGAATGTAGGGAGAGAGCCGAGTGAGTGGTGAGAGACTGTAGGGAGCGCGAGGAACGGGAGGCAAAAAATAAAGAACAAGCGTAGAGAGTGGGAAACGAGAGTAGAGAACGAGCGTAGAGAGCGGGAGACGAGAGAGGCAGAGTTGGCCGACCAAAGTTTATGAGAGGATAGAGAGAGAGAGAGAGCGGGAAAGCGTATGCGGGATGATATGCCTGCCCGGCTAAGGGGGCTTATGCAATATCAGGCCAAGCAGAAGCGCCGACTAGAACTGGCGCAGTTGGGACTATCAGAGAGTGAGGCTGGCTCGGGTAGTATTTAAGAGGAGCCAGAAGTAGTGGAAACGTTTGTTAATATCCCTACTACTAGGATCGGCATGCTGCATTGCAGCTGCATTTTTAAGAATGCTATGCCGGCTTGTCAACAAAATTGCACCGCCACAACTCCCTATCACCCATGACATTTGCTAGATCATCCGCATCTTTAAGGCCAGTGTCCTTTAAGATGCGTCTCAAGAAAGTCATGGGCTGTCCACCATGCTTATTCACTCCATGAGGCTGCCAAAGTACAAGATTATGCACTGGCTGGTCCTCACGGCGAAAGCAATGTCCTGCAAAGCGGAGGCGATTTTGTTCTAGTGTCAAGCTTGGGGGAACCAATGAGACACCTCCAATGTTATATAGTGTCTGGTTGGAGATGTGTGCATTGTACTTGACACAATGTACCCGGCGTAGCATTCTTGTGAATGTGCCATCCAGAGATTTGGTGTCCTCAGCAGTTAGAGCCCAGCATGGACTCCCGTAGAGGAGTACTGGAACTACTGCTGCTCTGAATAATCGGACCTTAAGTTTCCGATTAATTCTAGGTGACTTCCAAATCCTGGAAAGCCTATTCAAGGCTGCCCATGCCTTTCCCTTACGTATTCGAAGGTCCTCACCTGACTTCCGGATCCATGATCCCAGGTAACAGAAGTCGTCCACATGCTCAAGCATACCATCCTTTGAGCTTATGCTCATCCGATCAGAGACTTGCTGAGGACTTTCAAAGTTAACTGTCAGAATTTTTGTCTTTCTGGAGTTAATAAAAAGACCAACACTAGAAGCAGCATGTTCTAATGAGCTGAGGAGCCGCTGGGCTCCCTCTAATGATTCTGAGAGTACTCCTAAGTCATCAGCAAAGTCTAGATCAGTTAGGTACTTGGCAGGATTTCCTCGACTTCTGGAGCCAGTAGGTGGAGTTATCATCACCCCATCATCATTATGATGATCTAAGGACATGCGTAGAACATAGTCAACCACAATAATGAACAAGAATGGTGCAAGTGTGTCTCCTTGGAGGACGCCCCATAACACTTCAAATGGTTCTGTGTCACCATCAACAGTAGACACAAATGTTGTCGAACCATCGTATACTGATCTGATTGCTGCAATAATTTCACCAGGAATCCCATATAATGAAAGTATGCTGAACATACGTGAGCGAGAGACTGAATCAAAGGCCTTGAAGAAGTCAACAAAGATAACAGCCAGATGCCTGTCTTTCTTTTTTGATAACTCTTCAATTATCCTTCTAAGTGCCAAAATGGGCTCCATGGTCCCACGACCTTTACGGAACCCATTCTGATTTCCACGTAGCAGTCTCTCAATGGGATCCCTGATGCGATTTAATAGAATTCTATTGTATAGTTTTGCAGCAATCGAGATCAATGAGATTCCCCGAAAAGAACCATAGAGTGTTAGGTTGCCCTTCTTGGGAACTGGCACCAACTTATTTGTTTTCATTTCTTGTGGGACTCTTGTTGTACGGTACATATCTACTATGATGGGATAGATGAGCTTTAAACACTCAGGTATTTTAAAGACCTCAGGGGGAACACCATCTACTCCACTGGCACGATTGGTCTTAATGCTCTTTGCAGCAGCCTTCACTTCTGCAAAGGAGATATCGCCAATGGGAATATCTGGGAGTACAGACTCAGACACTTTTACTTCTATAAAGTTATCAGGCAATACCCTGTCATTATTGAGGAGCTTTTCAAAGTGGGCTTTCCAACCATTGAGGCGATCGGCTGGTGATTCAGCCTTAACCTTGGTGGTTGGTTGGCTTTTCCGCCCAGTAAGCAGATTGATCGATTTCCATGCCTGGGATGATTGCCTGCTGTCGTCAGCATCATTGATGGCATCAACCTGTTGGTTTATTAGCTCCTGTAGATTAACAGAGTACTGCCTGTTCAGGGACCTAGATGCAGCTTTAACTGCATTCTTGGCCGCTGTAGTCTGTTTGAGTCGGGACTCTTTCTGCGCCTTATGAAGGTCATTTCGGCACTTCTGAATTTTGTTGTCAGTCCAAGGGGCCCTTTTCCTGTTTCGAGGGTATACAGGAACTGTTTCTGCAGCTGCTAACTTAACTGCTTCTGTAAAGGCAGTATAGCCCTCACAGTGATCTGCCGCCTCAGAGGCAAGAGCCTCATACCTGTTGCTTAGCTGTAGTGTGAAGCTGGATCTCACACTTGGCTGTTGCAACAGAGAGGACCAGTCATGCCGTGGCAAGGCAGATTTCGTTGTTCTGCTAGCACGCAGACTAAGTCTTACCTTGGCCACAATAAGGCGGTGATCACTGGAGAAGGGTCGAAGTGTAAATGCATTACAGTCTTGTATAGAGCTCCTGTATTTCCTACGAAACAGAATATGGTCTATCTGGGACTTGTGACCACTGGGTCCACTATGAGTCCATAGCTTTCCAGTTCGCTTCTTGAACTGGGTTCCAGCCGAAAACAATCCATTTCCAGAGATAAAATCCTGAAGATGGACAGAATTTCGGTTAACACTATTGCTATAGACCCAGGGCGATGTAGGTGATTGATGCAGACTTGCATTAAAGTCTCCCAGGAATGTTAAGAATGCATGCTGATCCACTCCATCAGTTGCTGCTTGTAGATTGTGGTAGAAATTTTCCACCTCCTCTACAGGGGCAACACTAGTTGGAGAGTAGCACACAATCAGAACCACCTTAGGAAACTTCTTAGCCAGTCTTCCAGAACATGAGAAGTGGCAACGGATGATGCGGTTAGAGATTTGGTCTATTTTGTCCAATGCTGCATGTGCAGTTGGATTCATCAATAGACCAATTCCACCATTGCCACTATCATCTGCTGACGCGAGGGCAAGTCGCCAACCGCCCCCCATGTCCTTAATCAGAACCTCATCAGTCTGTCCAGTCTGCATTCGGTGCTCTTGAACACCCACTGCGCTAAGAGAAAGCTTATCTGCCAAGGCAGTCAGCTCACCTTGTCGCATTGGGGACCCGAGTGTTAGGGTGTTTACTGAGGCTAGTCTAGTGACTTGCCTCAGATTCACCAATGGCTTTGTTGGTCGGGGTGGAACATGAGAGTAGCCTCCAACTCCAGAATCCCTCTCCCCATCACAATCTGGCCTCCCTGGTGACCCAGGGTTTGGGCCAGAAAGGTCATCAGGAAAGGGACTCAAAGAATTGTTGGCTGCTCTCTCTCCAGTAGGGGGTGAGACAGGCAGCCGGTCAGGAGTTAACTGACGCCTGTGAGGCCGATTGTGTCCGGTAATTCCACTGGCCTCTAGTGGCCGGACCTCCGCATTGCTAATGTAATCCATAGTGGGGGTTGGGGGGTGCTTTTTTGCCGAGTCAGCTCTCGGGGCAAATACCACTTACAGGCACCGGACGACAGAACCAGAACTGGTGTAACCGTACGGGCGGGGGGGGGGGGGGTTAATAATAATACGTTAGAAGAAATTAATATTAATAGTACCGTAGTAGACAACCCTAACCAAACTTTCATTGCAGGAAATAACCCTTTACCCGGTAATTTAAATTTAAATACAAATAATCCAAATCATATATAATTTAATATACAAAATAATAATTCAATTCAAATATTCAAAATAATTCGAATAATAATTTAAATTTAAATATACAGAATAATTCAAATAATTTTAATAATTTAGAAAATAACAATATTGATAACGGGGCTATTAATACTAATGTAGGAGACACAGGTGGTCCGGCCAAAGGGAGCCTGCAAGGCCACGTAGTTAGTACGCAGGGAGTAGCGGGGGTGAGTAGACGCCGACGGGAGCCTGCCAGGCCACGCAGTTGCACAGGGAGAGGCGGGGGTGAACAGACCCAGCCGCAGTAGAGACAGTGGTCGACTAGAGAGGGGTGAGCAGTGACGTAAGAGGGCGAGTGTGGGGGGGGGGGGCTACGGGCGCCCCACCACGGAAGATTAGTGGCGAGAGAAGGGGGGCAGAGAATGCCCCACAAGAGGGGCGTAGAAGCGAAGTAAGAGGTAGTGAAGTAAGAAGTGGCGGGTGGGGGGGGGGGGGGGCTACGGGCGCCCCACCACGAGAGATTAGTGGCGAGAGGGGGGGGGGGCAGAGAATGTCCCACTGCGGCACCCGACGACGGAGAATAGTAGGGGGGTTGCGAGTATCCCCAGGAGCGTCCAGACTGGACAGAGAGAGAGATGTTAGCGCCGAGAGTGGGCGTGCGAGAAGACGTCAGTCGGAAGAGAGAAGAAGAACAGTGGAGTTTAACATCGGGAGGTCGAAGAGAGAGAGAAGTGGAAGAGAATAGAAGAATCGTTGCTACGAGCGACCGGAGAGCAAGGACGGATAGCGAGCCGTCGGTAGTAGAGATGGAGTTAGGGAGTCAGTGGGGTCGAACTCCGGGAGATTGCCGTCGCCCCGGAGAGACGCACCGCACACTAGGAGAAGGGTACAGAACGTACCGATACGAGGAAGAGAACAGGAGAGGGGATCGAAGAGAAACTTCCCGACGGGATATAGCTGCCGATCGAGAGTACGGTAGTCGCGGGGAGGACTTCTTGAATTATTCGAGAAGGTTAAACTTCGGTCCGGAAGGGCACATGCAGACTGCAGGACATACTGTAGGCCTTACTGCACATACTATAGGCCATGCTGGGAGAGATAGTGTAGGCGATAGGGTAGCGCGAACAACGGGATTAGATCCGGAAGTCGCGGAGTACATACCGGTAGGTAGGCAAGAAGTGGATAGGCCTATATCGGTACCAGCACAGCAGCATGACTATAATATGCAGGGACATAACATATATCCAGGGGAGGGGAGAGTTATTGCAGATAGGTGTATGGGCCCCAATATATTAACATCAACCCCAGTACCAAACTAATACCGGTGGGGGGGGGGGGGGGACAGGGTGACATTCCCCCATTACAATATCAACAATACACTCAAACAGGAATAAGAACATCGAACCCCCTGGACGAGAACAGGTCGTGCGACACGGAAATATGGAGGGGGCCGTTACCCCCAATGATATATCCGACACAAAGAAAGTCAACAGGCCCGACGGGCGGACCGCACCCAACAGGAGAATCTGTACAGCATCCTTCGAACCCATTGGAAGCACAGGCAATGGGAATGGCGACACTAATCGATGCACTCAAGACCAGAATCGAGTTACCACCAGTAGAGCCATTTAAATTCGACGGAAGTAGGCCGGAAGAATACCTGCAATTCCGACGCATGTACAGCAACGAGATATTAAGTAAGAACCTGACGCAGGCGGAGTGCCTAAAATATTTACAGGTATATACAGGAGGCCCAGCGTACGACATCGTGAGGCAGTATCAGGGCATCGAGGGCGGCTTCACGACTGCATGGCGGGCCCTAGACAGGGAATACGGACACCCAGCCAAGATCATCCGGCAGACCTTAAGGGGGATAACATCGGGTGGCCTACAGGATAACCCTGTTAGCATAAAGACCTTTGCGAACAAGGTCGAGAAGGCGTTAATCGTGCTGAAGACGCTAGACGCGCCATACGAACTCAACGCATCTAATAATATCACCACGATAGCGCAGGCACTGCCGATCTGGCTACGGAGCAAGTGGAGGAAGATCGCCTTCTCCACCCGGGAGAAGAAAGGTGCGGAACCGGGCTAGAGGAAATGTCGAACTTCCTCAACTACGAAGCAGAGTTGATTACAGACCCAGTCTATAGTGAGGATAGTTTGGGGAAGGCGCCGAAGACCGAATACAACAGGCCTAAACCCGAACACAATCCTGCAGATCCATTCCCGAGAGTAAGACAGTCGCTACCACACGCGGCCACACAGGGGGCTACAAGCCCACAGTTAGCTGGGAGTAGGGCCACACCGTGGCAGGGACAGAAAGAAAATAACACCACAAACAAACATAATCCCAACACACCCAGTAGGCCGAGTCCAGATAACCAAAACACTAAATCGGTAGATATAAACCTACGCGCGATACGTGAAGGACTATACAGGGAACGCTACAATCCAGGATTCGAATGTCAATTGCATAGGGATGGAACCCATAAGACCATGAGTTGTAAGCATTGGCAAGCGTTGCCTAAACAAGATCGTGTAGCCTACACAGACGCAAACGGACTATGTCATCGATGTGTGGTAGAAGGACACAGATCCGGAGAGTGTAGAGAAACAGCGATAGGAGACGATGAGACTGGAGGCCAAACAATGGCTACAAGCACGACAGGAGCAAGAAGAAAGAGGAAAGTACTACTCGGGGTAGTACCAGTGAAGATAACAGGAAGGGGCGGCCGATCAGTCACAACATTAATGCTGGTCGACAGCGGAGCAGCCTTCACGCTGGTGGAGAATTGGGTGGCCGAGGAGATAGGGTTACAGACGAGGCCGAGTAGGATGGCGGTAACTACTGTCTCGAGTAAGGATGAGGTCCTGGAGATGAGGACGGGACGGTGCGAGATATCAGCAATAGCACCGGGATGTGACTATGGGGCGACCATCGACCCCATTCAGATCATAGAATCGATCAATATTAATGCCAGGAGACCAACTAACATCGAGGTCGAGCAGTACCGGTTCCTGGACGATATCGATTTTTCAATACCGGAGGTGGACGTCTCGAAGGTATCCATCATAGTGGGTATGGACTGCCCGACGGCCCACGAAAGAGTACAGACGATCTTCGGGGAAGACAGACAGCGGGATCCGACGGCGATTCTCACGCCGTTCGGATGGACGCTTAGCGGCCCAATTAAAACCAAGATTCCACACAGGGTGTCGGAGACATCAGGGTGCATGCTACCAGGCACCGTTAAGGACGTAGAGGAGAAACCAGAGACGGTAGATAAGCTAGAAGGGGAAGTAACAGCAAGAGTGTGGGCGGAGGAGAATGGATTCGACGCGGAAGACTTAGAGACAATGGGATGGAACAAGGATGTTCCCAGCAAGTATCGGTATGGGGATGGAGAGGAGTGGACGGCGAGATGTCCGGAGGACAACAGTCCGGAGGAGTGTCCGGAGGAGTGTCCGAGAGGAGTGTCCGGAAGAGACAGCCGGTCCGGTTGAGAGGCATACCGAAAAGGGGGAGGTCGAGTAAGAAGACAGGATGGAAAGGGATAGGATTACTATTGTCCATTCTGTTTTGTCTGTTCTTTCAGTTTCTTTTCATTCTCCGCCAGGAGACGACAAGATGAAGGGTGGCATTTTGCTGCCAGGAACATGAGGAAGTTAAGAAGGCGGCGGAGAGACCCGATTTTAGGGTGGCAGAAGAGGTAGAATCAATTCCTAGAGGGTTGGAATTGGCGAAGAGAGCGTGGCGAAGGATAAGAGGACGTACAGGGGGACAGTGGGAGAGTGCCTACTGGAAGAAGGGGTACCTTAGAGTTTAGTCGTCCAATATGTTGGACTGAGGGGGGTGGGAATGAGGGCGAGACGCCCTTCCCACATGAATAAGAAATATAAATAATTAAAATAATTAAAATAATAAAGTAAGCAGTAAGTAGAAAGTAATAGTTAGTAGAAGTTAGATAGTAAGTAGAAAGTAATAGTTAGTAGAAGTTAGATAGTAAGTAGAAAGTTAGAAAGTAGGGCCTAATAGTTAGTAGAAGTTAGATAGTAAGTAAGTAAGAAAGTTAGTAGAAGTTAGATAGTAAGTAAGTAAGAAGTTAGTAGAAGTTAGATAGTAAGTAGTAAGTAAGAAAGTTAGTAGGAATTAGTAAGAAGTAAGAAAGTTAGTAGAGGTTAGTAAGAAGTTAGAAGTAGGCAGTAAGGGAGTGTGGTATATTGACATACCACGAGTAGTAGCAGAGGGGTTGTGGGCACCGGAGGCGCCACGTAGAAAGTAGTAGTAGAGGGGTTGTGGGCACCGAAAGCGCCATGTAGAAAGAGAGTTAGAGTTAGTAGAGAGTTAGAGAGTTAGTAGAATTAGAGTTAGTAGAGTTAGATTTAGTAGAGAGTTAGAGAGTTAATAGAATTAGAGTTAGTAGAGTTAGAGTTAGAGTTAGTAGAGTTAGAGAGTTAGTAGAATTAGAGTTAGTAGAATAGAGTTAGTAGTAAGAGAGTTAGTAGAGTAAGAAGTAAGCAAGAAGTAAGATTTAGATAAGGTAGATAGAATGATAGCACAGTATGGTAGCATAAGAAAAGTTGACACTTTGGGAGTATGAGAGGAGCACAGGGAAGTATGGAGAGGAGGTGTTGACAGGATGAGAGAGAGTGAGAGGAGTGCGATTCAGAGTGGAGTTAAAGCGAGCAGAGTGAAGTTAGATAGAGTGAGAGAGAGTAGAGTGGAGTTAGAGTGGAGCCGAAGTGGAGTTAGAGTGAGAAGTTAGAGTTCAGAGTGAGATTTTTTTTTAAATTGTGTGAGGATTCCACAATTGTCTCAAACAGAGACGCCAGATGTCTTGGTGCAACATAGGTTGCGGTTGCACCAAGAAGGGGTAGTAACATCATACCCAGAGGGAGCGGCCTGGAAAGCCGATTCCAAGAAAAGAACTCCACCCCACACCCGATAGTAGATTGAGTTCCAGCGGAATTGAAGCGCACTTTTAGGTGATGCTATCTTCTCACCGGGAAGATAGCATGGGGGGGGGAGTGTGAGCAGATTCAATTCCGCCGCATTACCCTCATAAAGTTGGGAAGTGGCACCTTTTCAGCAATATTGGAGATACGAGATTGGCAATAACCAATCTCGTATCACAACCAATATCCGGGGACGACACAAACCCCAAAGCCACACAAAGGGAGGTTCGAGGTCAATCCACCTCGAAAGGGGAAAACAACCAGCAGGGGCCAACAGGGGGAACACTCCCAGAGAGAGGAAGAGGCGTGAAGTAGATTATTAGCCAATAGGGGCAAGGGAGAGCATCCACTAGGTGAAAAGGCCACAGCAGTGTAGGAGTAATTATACATATATTATCAATGCATACCGTTACCGGTTCAGTTTACTCAGTCATCAGTTTAGTGCAGACCGGTGATATTCTATACCGTCACCGTCACCAACACACATACATCTACCGGTATCCATCTCATATCAATGCTGCTTAACTGTAATTATACTGTGTTATTACTGATACTATTATCCAAATATCAAGAAACATCGATCAACCCTTATTGTTTTCACTACAACAGCCTCGGCCTGAACATCAGAAACCCCTAAGGTGAAACACGGTGATGCGTAATATACAAATCTGGTCGGGATCCCTTGATCCCGTCACACTAACACCACCCTAAGCGGTTAGTGGCACTAAGTAGTTAATTGAGCTTGGTGCAACCGGCTGCTGGTTCAAAGAAATTAGCTGGTCCATTACTTGATACAATATGAGAGGAGGAAGTGGCAGCTGCACTGAATGAAATTGATGTTACTATATAAGTAGATGGGTGGAGTGATCCACAATACCAGATTGCTAGATTGCTCAGTTTAACCCCCGATCAACAAACCTTCCTGTCATGGCATGAGGAAAAGAGGCATTCAGCGGATGATATTTTGCCCATGGTAACTAATTCCATTGGGCCAGCAGAACACCAATTCAAATGTAGAATTGTTGCACTCATTACAAGGGAGCATGGCAAAGCTCAGGCATTTGATCAGAATGGAAAGGAAGATTATTGTGATATGGTACAGTGCACACGCCATCAATCTGAGTGGAGACATTCAGTCTGGAAGGGGCTTCAAGGTGCAAAGACACACATTATAAAAATCGCCATGTTCTTTCCCAATCACCAGAAAGAGACATACTTGCTCAAACAACTTGGAATAAAGAAGCCTCCCAGGCCATCCGACACTCAATAGAACAGTTACTGTAAGATGTATGAATAGTTCTTAGAGAATTTGCATAGACTGGAAGAAATTCCTGTCACTGATGAAACAATAAAAGGGTGAATTGGGGATATTTATCTGTTCAATGCAACCAGCAAACTGGAACGCCTTCAGCTCCCTCTAGTATCAGCCCTCAACAAAATGCAAAGTGACACCAGCAGCATGGCAGAAGCAATGCCCACCAGATACTGAGCTAGGTGCCTAGGGCCTAGGCCTTGGCAATAGTGTTAACTGAAATTCAGTCCATCTGCAGGATTATATCTCTAGAAATGGATTGTTTTCGGCTGGAACCCAGTTCAAGAAGCGCACTGGAAAGCTATGGACTCATAGTGGACCCAGTGGTCAAAAGTCCTAGATAGACCATATTATGTTCCATAGGAAATATAGGAGCTCTATAGAAGACTGTAATTCATTTACACTTAGACCCTTGTCCAGTGATCACCGCCTTATTGTGGCCAAGGTAAGACTTAGTCTTCGTGCTAGCAGAACAACGAAATCTGCCCTGCCACAACTTGGAATAAAGGACTGGTCCTCTCTGTTGCAACAGCCAAGTGTGAGATCCAGCTTCACACTACAGCTGAGCAACAAGTATGAGGTTCTTGCCTCTGAAGCGGCAGATCACTGCGAGGGCCATACTGCCTTCACAGAAGCATTTAAGTTAGCAGCTGCAGAAACAGTTCATGTATACCCTCGAAACATGAAAAAGGCCCCTTGGACTGACCACAAAATTCAGAAGTGCCGAAATGACCTCTATAAAGCGCAGAAAGAGTCCCGACTCAAACAGACTACAGCGGCCAAGAATGCAGTTAAGGTTGCATCTAGGTCCCTGAACAGGCAGTACTCTGTTAATCTACAGGAGCAAATAAACCAACAGGTTGATGCCATCAATGATGCTGTGCTGACGATAGTAGGCAATTATCCCAGGCATAGAAATCGATCAACTTACTTACTGGGCGGAAAAGCCAACCAACCACCAAGGTTAAGGCTGAATCACCAGCCGATCACCTCAATGGTTGGAAGGCCCACTTTGAAAAACTCCTCAATAATGACAGGGTATTGCCTGATGACTTTATAGAAGTAAAAGTGTCTGAGTCTGTACTCCCAGATGTTCCCATTGGCGATATCTCCTTTGCAGAAGTGAAGGCTGCTGCAAAGAGCATTAAGACCAATCATGCCAGTGGAGTAGATGGTGTTCCCCCTGAGGTCTTTAAAATACCTGAGTGTTTAAAGCTCATCTATCCTATCATAGTAGACATGTACCGAACAACAAGAGTCCCACAAGAAATGAAAACAAATAAGTTGGTGCCAGTTCCCAAGAAGGGCAACCTAACACTCTATGGTTCTTTTCGGGGAATCTCAATGATCTCGATTGCTGCAAAGCTATACAATAGAATTCTATTAAATTGCATCAGGGATCCCATTGAGAGACTGATCCATGGAAATCAGAATGGGTTCCGTAAAGGTCGTGGGACCATGGAGCCCATTTTGGCACTCAGAAGGATAATTGAAGAGTTATCAAAAAAGAAAGACAGGCATCTGGCTGTTATCTTTGTTGACTTCTTCAAGGCCTTTGATTCAGTCTCTCGCTCACGTATGTTCAGCATACTTTCATTATATGGGATTCCTGATGAAATTATTGCAGCAATCAGATCAGTATACGACGGTTTGACAACATTTGTGTCTACTGTTGATGGTGACACAGAACCATTTGAAGTGTTATGGGGCGTCCTCCAGGGAGACACACTTGCACCATTCTTGTTCATAATTGTGGTTGACTATGTTCTACGCATGTCCATAGATCATCATAATGATGATGGGGTGATGATAACTCCACCTACTGGCTCCAGAAGTTGAGGAAATCCTGCCAAGTACCTAACTGATCTAGACTTTGCTGATGACTTAGGAGTAATTTCAGAATCACTAGAGGGAGCCCAACGGCTCCTCAGCTCATTAGAACAGGCTGCTTCTAGTGTTGGTCTTTTTATTAACTCCAGAAAGACCAAAATTTTGACAGTTAACTTTGAAAGTCCTCAGCAAGTCTCTGTTCGGATCAGCAGAGCATAAGCTCAAAGGATGGAATGCTTGAGCATGTGGATGACTTCTGTTACCTGGGATCATGGATCCGGAAGTCAGGTGAAGACCTTCAAATACGTAAGGGAAAGGCATGGGCAGCCTTGAATAGGCTTTCCAGGATTTTGAAGTCTCCGAGAATTAATCGGAAACTTAAGGTCCGATTATTTAGAGCAGCAGCAGTTCCAGTACTTCTCTATGGGAGTCCATGCTGGGCTCTAACTGCTGAGGACATCAAATCTTTGGATGGCACATTCACAAGAATGCTATGCCGGGTTCGTTGTGTCAAGTACAATGCACACTTCTCCAACCAGACACTATATAACATTGGAGGTGTCTCATTGGTTCCCCCAAGCTTGACACTAGAACAAAATTGCCTCCGCTTTGCAGGACATTGCCTTCGCTGTGAGGACCAGCCAGTACATAATCTTGTACTTTGGCAGCCTCATGGAGTGAATAAGCATGTGGACAGGCCATGACTTTCTTGAGACGCATCTTAAAGGACACTGGCCTTGAAGATGCGGATGACCTAGCAAATGTCATGGGTGATAGGGAGTTGTGGTGGTGCAATTTTATCGACAAGCCGGCACAGCATTCTTAAAAATGCAGCTGCATTGCAGCATGCCGATCCTAGTAGTAGTAAGCTGCAATGACCTTTTATAAGCCAGTAGGGTATATATAATATATATATTGACAGACAGACCAAATGGTCAGAATGCCGTACTCCAAGATTTACAATTGAAGGGTTTTGATAATCTGTGGATAGAATAAAACGTAATACAAACAAAACAAATTTAATAATAGATGTGGTTTACCACTACCCTTCTGTGAAATTTAATGAATTTCATATAAAAATTAGAAATTATCTTTCAAAATTTATCCACTACAAAATCTGATGTTATCATAATTGGTGACTTCAATGTGAATCTTACAAAGAAAACTACACAATCTAACCAATATCTCCAGAGAGTATAAAACTTCAGCTGCAGTATACCCGACTCACTATGGTCCAATTTCTAGATTAGATCACATTTTGACTAATTTAACAACAGCCATTAATCGATCAGGAGCTTTTTTTTCAGATTTTAAGTATCAATTAGCAAATTTTGCATTGTTTCCAAACGTAGCGAAAATTCCTTTAAGAAAGAATTCTTCTTGCCGCGAATGTCTGCTGAGTATTGCTCAAATGATGTAACCTCAGACTCAAAATTCGAACACTTTTACAATACATTTAGTAATTTGTCCAATAAACATATCCTTACTAAAATTATCAAGTACCTCGGCCGGTCCAACCTGGACCTCCTCCGCCGGGACCACGACGGCGACGAATTCCTCGGTCGGTTCATCCCTGACCTCCCCCAACGGGACCACGATGGTGACGAGTTCCTCGGCCGGTTCAACCCGGACCTCCTCCGTCGGGACCACAAAGGCGACGAGTTTCTCGGCCAGTTCAACCCGGACCTCCTCCGCAGGGACCACGACAGCGACGAGTTTCTTGGCCGGTTCAACCCGGACCTCCTCCGCCGGGACCACGACTGCGACGTTTTCCTCGGCCGGTTCAACCACGATCTCCTCCGCCGGGACCACGACGGTGACGAGTTCCTCGGCCGGTTTAACCCGGACCTCCTCCGCCGGGATCACAATGGCAACGAGTTTCTCGGCCAGTTCAACCCGGACCTCCTCCGCCGGGACCACGACAGCGACGAGTTTCTTGGCTGGTTCAATCCGGACCTCCTCCGTCGGGACCACGACTGCGACGTTTTCCTCGGCCGGTTCAACCACGATCTCCTCCGCCGGGACCACGACGGTGACGAGTTCCTCGGCCGGTTCAACCCTGACCTCCCCGCCGGGACCGCGATGACGACGAGTTCCTCGGCCAGTTCAACCCGGACCTCCTCCGCCGGGACCACGACGGCGACGATTTCCTCGGCCGGTTCAACCTAGACCTCCTCCGCCGGGACCACGACGGCGACGAGTTCCTCAGCCGGTTCAACCCCGACCTCCTCCGCCGGGACCACGATTGCGACGAGTTCCTAGGCCGGTTCAAGCCCGACCTCCTCCGCCGGGACCACAACAGCGATGAGTTCCTCGACCAGTTCAACCCGGACCTACTCCGCCGGGACCATGACGGCGACGAGTTCCTCGGCCGGTTCAACCCAGACCTCCTCCACCGGGACCACGAGAGCGATGAGTTCCTCGGCCGGTTCAACCCAGACCTCCTCCACCGGGACCACGAGAGCGATGAGTTCCTCGGCCGGACTGCACCCGAGCCGGTAAGGCCGGGGTATCTATACAGCCAGTGACCCGTCTCGGGTGCATTCAACTACAACAGGCGACGAACAAAGGCCCATTAGGTTTCACAGGAGCACGAACCTTGGCAATCCTGCCGGAGCAGATGTGGTTGATTTCAAGCGGTTTGGAGTACCTTTGAATCAACATATAGTAACGCCAACCCCGGCTCAGATAGGTTCGGGAATCCGTACAGCCAGTTAGGAGGGCAATTTTGCTTGCAGTCATATAACTACTGCAACTATGATGTTGGGGTTGGATGAAAATCCAGTAGGCCTACCAGTTTATTCTATGTCAATTAGTAAAACTAATGAATCTGTAAATACTGTCACGCCCCCACAACCACCAATAATTGTCTCCACCTCCATATAACAAACTGAATCATCACCACTAATTAATGACGGCCCCCCAACTATGCCTTGTGTTAAGACACACAGTGTCACTTTATGTCAAAATAATTTAGAGTCAACATATCACAACCATACGGACACGCACACCACAGAGGAGAGTACCTGTACCACACTAACCCATTATCAACCCACTCAGACTGAAGAACTCGCTCACAGAGGTGGACCACTTACGAGGCATACCCTCCATACCCTCCACCTCCAACTGCCATGCAATATACCGGTACCATAAAGCATAGTAAAAAGTTGTCAAAACTTAAAAAGAAAAAAGCCATAACTTTCAGAAATAAAGTGGACAAAACAAACTCTATCCCTGGCATCAGAACTAATGAAACATTTTCCAGAACCGGTGTAAACACGCCTGGTGTATTGTCCCCCACCCCCACAGGTGCCAAAAATACAGATCAAATCCTTTCAAGAACTGCCGGAAACACAGTCAACGAAACTTCCTCCATACCTGCCCCTCCAGCAGATCAAACTCACTCCATGGGTGTCGGAACAACAGTCAACAAATCTCCCTCTGCACATACCACTCACATGGACGAAACTCCCACCACACCTGCTGGAAATAATATGGTGAACGAAACTTCCCCTATAAAATATATAAACGAAATAATAGTGGAGGATCTAGGAGAGAATGGTGAATGGATTAAGAGAACAACACCAAACAAAATTGTAAACATTATACATAGTAAACATGCAACTGAAGAAGAATATGTACATGTCTACCCAGACATTGAGACTGGTTTTAATGAATACACAGTAATACTAGCAGCTACAAGAGAACCAAGAAAAAGATGCCTCACTCTACTGAAACCAGGAGATGGTGATTGGGGCTATCTAAAACCGAAGAGGAGATTCTCAATGACTATTGTCGACGCGTTTCTCTCAATTATATCCAGATCCAGCGATATACTATATGCAGTATTGATACCGGTCTGTGCACAAAACTACACCAAGACACATTCGACATTTCGAGTGCAGTAACCTACTTTACCGCAGTCTGTGATATATCTGCTACCCCATTAAAACTTATTCCAGATTGTGATGGATCACATTTCCTTCTACATGTAGCGAATCAATCTGAAAGGAAAGTGTATACATTATGCAGCTACACTCGTACCATGGCGGCTGTAGCCCTGACACATGAGATATGTAAACTTCTCAATCTAATAGATAAAGTAAAAGGCTGCCATAGGGATAGCTGGGTTGCAACAAGTCGGAAATCACCGTACCCCCTTCAGCCAACAACTAATAACTACGACTGTGGAGCTTTTCTCTGTCTGTATGCTTATCTACTACTACTACTAGGATCGGCATGCTGCATTGCAGCTGCATTTTTAAGAATGCTGTGCCGGCTTGTCAACAAAATTGCACCGCCACAACTCCCTATCACCCATGACATTTGCTAGATCATCCGCATCTTTAAGGCCAGTGTCCTTTAAGATGCGTCTCAAGAAAGTCATGGGCTGTCCACCTTGCTTATTCACTCCATGAGGCTGCCAAAGTACAAGATTATGCACTGGCTGGTCCTCACGGCGAAAGCAATGTCCTGCAAAGCGGAGGCGATTTTGTTCTAGTGTCAAGCTTGGGGGAACCAATGAGACACCTCCAATGTCATATAGTGTCTGGTTGGAGATGTGTGCATTGTACTTGACACAATGAACCTTATCTACTCGGTGAAGGAGAGCCTCTCCTCCCTTTAGATAGCGGAAGTGACAAACTCCGGATGTGGATAGAGAAATCTCTTAGAGATGTCAAGGTCAACGAAGCACCCACAATAAATGTAAATGAATCAAGATGTAACTCAAACTCAACAGGCCTCAATAGTACTCAGACTGGAGATGATGTGAGTTATGTAAAACACATTCGAAACACCAGACCAAGCAGCGTTACAAAGCAACCAAAGATAGCAGTTCCGCCAGATAATCCAGCAATATATGAACTAATGCAAGGGACCAGGAAGTGTGACGGGATCCAGGAGGGATCCCGATTTATCCGGTGTGGTATTTAGTCCACGCGTCCCCGCCGTGTGTAAGGGTAAAGTAAAGATAATTGAGTTCTGAAGTTCGGTGTATAATAGGAGGTTATAAGATATAGATATGTTGTGAATGTGTACAAGGCGGGATACGGTAACTAAAGTCCCGTGATCCCCTAACTAAACTAATTGGCTGTACCCTACGCTAGCACTGCTGCACTGAGATAACTGAATCACTGATTAGTAGGTTATTGGTTATATTGCACGGTGGCCTTACTGCTACTCAATCGATGCCATTCCCCCCTCTGATTGGTTAATACCCTTGTTGGCGCCCCGTGGAGTATTCCCGTTCACTCCACCTGTTCTCCTTGGGTTAGGGGTTTGGCCCCTGACCCTCTATTGTGTGCTTCCTTCCCACTCTTATTGGGAAGGCACGAGTTGGTTAATTGCCCAATCTCGTGGCTCCCAATATTGCTTATCGGCTAATAACTTTATGGGGTGTTGGCGGGATTGAATAAGCTAACACTCCCCCCCATGCTATCTTCCCGGTAAGAAGATAGCATCAACCAAAAAAGTGCGCTACAATCCCGCTGGATCCCGATCTAGTATCGGGTGTGGGGTGGAAATCTTTTCTCTCGGAGTCGGCTTTCCGGGCCGCTCCCTCTGGGTATGATAACGCTACCCTTTACGCCTGGCGTCTCATGTCGGGCCGATCGCGCTCACCTCTTCACGCGATTTTTGTTTCCCCAACACTTTCGCCCTATCTCACCTTCACTCTCACCCTAACTCTCTCATACCCCCGGACCTTCTCGTCCCTTACTCAGCCTCTCATTCTCCCCCCCCCACACTAGAATTGCGTTCGCACTCTCTCCGCACTTCACACTCTTATTCCGATTCTCAAGTCCACTTTGACTCTGTTAGGTTCCACCTTGGTGTAGTGGTTGCATTGAATTCACATCTCCCGTAGGTCGTGGGTTCGATCCTCACATGGGCCAGGGCAGTTTTCGTTTCGGCACGAATGCTTTAAAGGGACCAGCCAGGGCGCATCTCTGCCTTGCATCCTTAAGTGGTAGCTAACTGAGTACTGGAGTTTCCTCTGGGGAGTAAAGTTCTAGGGGGACCGCACTGGAAATAAGTCGTCAGACTTTGTGCGTAATCCCTGGCCTAGTGGCCGAAGAAAATTTACTTTTTTTACTTTTGACTGTTTTATCTCTCCTGACGAACCTCCCCCCCCTCTCGTGCCGCCGCACTCAAGAAGTGTGAAATTGTCAGTTGTCTCGTCCCTAGTGCCATAGTCAATTGTCCCCCAGTCCCAGTAGCTAATTGAGAAAGGTTGTATGACTATAGTACTTACTCCAAACGTATGTATTTTACTGCTAATCACTACGTACGTACATACGAATTGCACTTATATAGTTATTTGCATTAATTAAATCTGTACTTAATAGTTCGTACGTTACATGCGGCGCCTTCCAGGCGCACCACGTCCCAGTCTCAGTCTCATTCCCTTGCCTCCGGGAACTTATCTGTACCTCCTCACGTCCTCCTCCCTGGCCCGTTTCTTGGTTATCACTGCTCCTCTGGCATCATCCGCTTTCTGCTTCCGGACCTTCGCTGCCACTTCCTTGCTGATCCCGGTCGTCGGCTCCTTGGGCGCTGGTGTTATTAAAGCCCGATACCGCTTCGCCGGTGGCCCCTCAGAATGGCCTGGTTGTTTCCCTCGTGTGGCGTCCCATAGGATCATCTTCATTGCCTTTGGTACGTGTTCCGCCAAGAAATCCCTAAACTCCCTCCGGTTCTCTGGTGTCCACCTGTCCAGGTACCGTTGCGTGTTCATGACTCCGGCGAACGATGCCGCCGTAGCTACCTCTTGATAGGTAAACGGTAACCTTCGCTTTATGATTTCCATGTGGGTCTCCTGGTTTATGAGGAAGAAACCCCACTTGAACTCTTGGGCCTTCATGCGCTGGCGCGTCATGGCCCCGACGTCGGCCCACTCCTCAAACCTCGTGAACTTCTCCTCGTCGCTCATCCAGTCGCACTCGCGTCCGTAGTGTCCCCGAAAGTGGCACTTTGGACATCGGTTATGCAACCGTGGACACGCCCCCATCCTGTGACTTGGTTCTCTACAATAGAGACAAAAGGTTCCCCGTTGGAACCGGTATAGGCAGCTGCTTTCCCGATGGGTCTGTCTCCCACAGTAGTCGCAGCCGAGTACCAATGTCTCGCGTCCCACCTCGTCCTTCGTCCCAAGCGATCTCCGCGGTCTATGGAGTCGCTGGTAGGCGAACTTCTCTACGTTGCTCTCCCTGTTTACGTCTATCTCTCCGCCCCTCTCGGGCATCGTCTCCCCGAATACTATCCGTGGTGCCGTCCCCGGTTGCTCGCCCAACCTGATGGTGCTCCCCGCGAAATCCATCGCCGGCCCCTCGTGCACCCAGGTCCGCTTGCCGGATCTGTTCCAGAAGGCCCTCGCCCCACTGGCCGTCACCACCCTTCCGCCAACCCAGTCCGTGTCCGAGTGGCCTATCCTCTCGATGGGCGGCATCTCTCCGAATTCGTCGTCGTCGTCCTCCTCTTCCGGTAGCGTCTCCAATCCCGGTATCCCGATGGATCCACTATGTCCCTTCCCGCCTTGGCTTTCGCCCGTAGCTCTCCATCCCTCTAGCTCCCTTAACTTCCTTGGCGGTTGGTCGCCCTCGGCGCCCGCTGGTATGGGCATCGTTTGCAACCCCGACGTCGACTGTTTCGGCGATCCCACCGTCCATCCCAATTCTCGTCCTAGAGACTCCCCCGAACTCCCTGACGAAGTCCAATGAAGCTCGTCTAGACCCGCCTGTTCCTCGAAGCCATAACTCTGTGTAAATTGGAGAGATACGCCTATTCCTACTATCGGAAGAGACGGTAACAATACCTGCAATATCCTACTGTAAAGTTTGTAAATCAAATCATAAATCCGACCTTCTCACCAAAACAGTAAACCCCAAGTAAGCGAATATATTGCAGTATCGATCTCTTTTAACCGGTGAGGCAGAAAACAGTCTACGAGCAGACAAACTTCGATAAAACAAAATCCCGCGCAGCGAATCCTAAAATCAGGCTGACTCACTGACGGACTAAAAGGCTCGTATACTTTGCCGCGGTGTGATTTATATGGTTGGGCAAAGGGACGCTAGCTAGGTATAGAGCAGATTTGGAGATGGCTAACTAGCGAGCAAAGTGCAGTAAGGACGAAAGTTAATTTTATATATTTCGAGGTGTAAATAATTTCTAACGCGCGTGTGTTAATTCTGAACGGTCAAAGCAGTTTTGCTCCTTCACATATATAATTACTGGGTACGGTGTGCATTTTACGAATATTCTAATTTTATAACTTGTAGGTCCAATACTCACGAATGGTAAGGTTCCTTCCCCTCTTGCGTATTTCCAGGACTCAAATTCAGGCATAAGGTTAATACTACGCCCAGAATTCGGCAATTTTAGGTACCAGGTCCCTGATACTAAGAAGAGATGTGTTAGTTTACTACTGTAGGCGTACGGGTACTAATAGCTATCCTGGCTCCTATCTAGAATTTTAGTCACCCAGGTAGTCCAGGTAACTTCCTATTAGGGCGTTGGCGGGGACACGGTAGATGTTAGTATCCCTGATAGCCTCAATTTATTTGCGCCTAGCGTAAACTGCCCTACCGCCTGAACGGTACAATCCCAATTCAGGTGAAAACACAGCAACCCCCTAGCCTACAAGTTCTGATGTAACGGACACCGTTGTACGGCAAATAGTCGCACACACACCTGTACTTAGCAAGAGTTAAGCGTACAGTTTGCTGCACCCTAACCAATGTGTATGCCTTGTACCGGTGTGCCTACATCCTATCTGCGTACTAGTATCTGCTCTCTCTCCCTCTCCCCCGTAGGAATATGAAGGTCTACTGCGGTTTTTTCCTGAATCAAGACAGTACAGTCCCTATGATGTAATTTTGGGCTCACAGCGTGTCACTACGTCTACCTTTGATCTTTTGGTCTTACACTTAGGTAGCAAGGATCGAACGCTGTCTAACCTTTCAGGCGATGGGCGAATAACACTAGATGGTATTGCGGGTTGTCTCTCGTCTACATTCCCGTGATGTTCCCGTTCATTGCTGTGGCCCGATCTCTAGCTGGCCATCCTGTCCCTGAGTTTGTTCACCGTAGTGAAACCATATTAAAACAGATAGAAAGGCTGAGAGATGTGACTAGTATTTCTGACTTTATTACAAAACATATAATAACTATTATACAATAAACAATGTAATCTGAAATAAGACAGAAAGTGAATGATGGAAATTGATAACTAATGAACAAATCGCACCTTTATATACTAAATTTGTGCCGCAATCAATCGAGAAAATTCTCGATTGTTCTATAGATTCTAACAAGGTTTTAAAGATAGCTATTGGTCCAGCTAATATATAACTTGCACGACATTGGTTACAATCAAATAACTACAGCCTTATTGGTACAGACAAATGCAATTAATTTGTAGCGGTTAATTTAAATGAGTTGAAATTCTACACAAAAAATAATTCGCACTTACTAGGATTTGAACTCGATACCTACTATACTTATAATTTCCAACGCTCTACCAACTGAGCTACTGAACCACTTGACCGATAGATGCATAATAGATAGAACCAATACGAATGAGAACTCAAAGCAATCTTTACAAAGTTAATTCGAATAAAATAAAATTTTGAAAATCCACGGCATTTAGGGAATATAATTCTATACCGCTCCATGAAAACAGGATATTATCGTGCATAAAATATACGGTTTTCACCAATAATCAATCAAACTATAGAATACTTAGGGCGTACTTACATATTTACAATTAAGTTTCAAACAATACTTCCTTTCTACGTAATGATTCGATACAAAATAATTACAAATTCAAACTTTACGTATTTAAGGCTTTACTAAGTAAGTACAATATAAATCTAAATTAAATTCACCAATATAAATCTATTGCATCTCAATATTGCATAAATTCAAACAATTACAAATACAAATAAATGAAAACAATAAGAAAGGCTCGCGAGTCTTCCATCTACTATTGCATCTCAAATATTGCATAAATTCAAGTAATTACAAATACTTTCGTACCTAAATGTAGATTGCATAAGTTTGGAATAATTACAAATATGAGTCTTTCTGAGCACAAATTTTTCTGTCTATAAAACTTTCTCTTTAGGTACAAATACTGCTTATAAGATATAAATTGCATAATATTCGGAACAATACAAATTGCATAAGTTTGGAATAATATAAATTGTATAAGTTCGGAATAATTACAAATATAAAATATAAATTCTTACTAAATATAAATCTTACTAACTATAAGTCTTTACTTAAATATAAATATAAACTGCATAAGTTTAGAATAATATAAACCTTTGCATCTCAAATATGAAACATAAATCTTTCAAATATAAGTTCCTTCTAAATATAAACTTTCTAAATTTCATAAATTCGGAACAATACAAATTGCATAAGTTTTCTAAATTTAAAACATATAATTCAAAATAAATCACAAATCATAAGAAAGGCTCACGAGTCTTCCGTCCACCCTTGCCCTCCCTTTTATCGCTTAGTTGATCGAGCCCTGCCGCGTCCTCGAAAACTGCGCACAGGTGACTTTGCTCGCGATATGGGACTAATGGGGCGAGTCACTGGTTTACTTGGGACGTTGAGAGACGGTGCAACTATTTCCTCGCAAATTCGTCTATTTGGCATCCCAAAACCTCGACCAATTCCTCGTGACCGATCAGTCGTCGCTACAGTTGGTAGAACGTCTGGGAACGCGTGAGAAGCGGACGACGCAGACCCAAGAGTAGCTTGCGCCCCCTGTTGATCAGCTGGTGTATGTCCCGATCCTCCTACCGGTTCTCTTGGAAGTGATACCGTATCCCGAGTAACTCGAATAGTCGGCTCAACTCCCTTGCGTTCTTCTACATTAATAATTTTCTTCAATTGTTGGCCCACCTTCTGGACCCGTATGATCCTACCCTGCCCGTCCTCCCGAGGGTGACGTGCAGACGGCGCAACCGGAGTGGCTGATATATTCGTCGCCTCTAGGACCTCTTCTTCCTCGAATACGCTCGCTCGTATACGTTTATGGTAAAACGCGGCTCGGTACGCCCATGCGACGGTTAACCAAGCTCCTTTATTCCGCTTTTCGGTTCGGAAACGATCAAATTCACCATACGTGATACGATTTACGACTTTCTGAAAATTCCACGTGTTCTTGTTATCCGGGTGAATCTGTAACAGATACTCGCGCACTACTCGGAATCCGCTGTCGTGGGGCAAAATATCGACAACCTCGATAAGTTCGTCATATTGGGGCATAGCGGAGATATATCCTTCCGACATCATCGTCTGGGGATTTACCGCCCAAAATCCGAGATGCGCTCTCATCGGAAACCGTCTTCTTTGTGCCGATACATGTTCGTCGGCTAAATCTTCCCACTCATCAAATAACTTCCTCACGAGTTTTACAGATTCGTGTTCATAAGGTATGTCTCTCAGTTGGCATTCAGATGCTCGATGTCCCTTTATATTGCAGTAAGTACATTGAGCCATAAATCTCCAGCAAGTATAAAAGGTATGAGACCCTTGATCCCCACACCATCCACAGATTAGCTGAGTCGTAGTAATGTGCTTTCCACTGCACTTTGCCATATGATGTCCAGCGACGCCACATTTACTACACATCGTATTAGCAGGGTACCACACTCGTTCGTATATAAGATCTCCAATCGGTCGAGCGCTTCCTCCCATACTATAATCGTAATCATCTGGGTCTATGGGTTGGTAGGTTTCTGAAGGTTGTATACAAACTATAGCATCTGTTGCTTCAAGTTGTCGAATCTCCGTCTGAGATTTCTTCGGGAGGTTCCTTTCTATCTCAAGAAGTTCCTCTAAAGGATCGTCGGCGATCGTAGTAGTTACGTTGAATTCATCACCAAGGTGACCGATAGGCGCGCGCGTCTGCCGTGATTCATCCGTAATTTCCACAATACGTTCTCCTTCATAGGGTAACAATGTAAACATAGATGGTCTTTCGATAAGAGATCCCGCACAGCGAAGATACACGTCTCGAAATATACTAAATCCTGCTCGAGTAAAGGCATTACACTGAGCGTCGGAGTTGTAGAAGGGTTCAAGGAATCGTCTAAACACGTCGGTACGAATTCTCCCTTCCATGTAGAACGTATGATCTTCTCCGAGACAAAGTGGATGTCTTTTGAGAGTCCGAGACACAATGTCGGCGATTAGGCAAACATTCACTGACGACTCTATCGCTAAATAATATTGTAAGACTGCTCTTGGAGGTGACGTAATAGCCCAATACACGCATCCTCTCCATTTAAGCTGTGATTCAAACTCACTCATATCTGGAGTATCACCTTCTCCATAAGTTTCAATATACTTGTTTCTTTTACCTTCCTTATAATCCCAATTGAATAACAGGTAGGAAATGTATCCAGTGCCAGTCTTCTGAGTATTATACTCACGAAAATATCCCTGTTCTATAGACCACAGAATAAGAGGTCGAGTGTCGACGTATGGTGTCGGTAGTCGGTCATCGCTGTCCGTCATGCCGGCGAAGTCGCTAATTAGATCCTCCCTTACTCCTGATCCAACCTTTACAACAGTTTTATCTAAAATCATGTTTCTTACCATCTTCGGTAACATTCTAGCGTCAATATTACAAGCTTGGTCCATCTTCTTTACTATATCGGTGATAAGATGGTGTCGCTTTGTATTCGCTGGAGGTATCGGCATTCGTTTGTCGCTCCTCTGTCTACTGAAAACGTGCAGGACTCCGTCCGCCGCTCTAATCTGTATAGTCTTAGAAGTCAAACTCTGCTGATGACTGCCGCCCTCGTTATCGTAAAACATATAACCGTTTTCCTGAAACGATCTAAACGTCCTAGTCCATTCATCCAACAATTCTTCCGAAGGTTGCCAAATCTTCTCTATATCCTTATCCTCATCGAAACGAATAACCTTGCCTCGCCAATCTGCGGCAATATCTGTATCCGACTCGAAGGTTCCGATTCCAATCCATAAACGAATCGTCTTGGTTAGATATCCTTTCAGATTACTCGGAGCTATATCAGCACCAGCTCTATCCAGTTCCTTGAAATCTTGGATATGAGGTGGAACGTTGTTCACGACCTTTTGAGTAATATGTCTACGCAAATCATATATCTTACTCATATCGCTGAAAACAACTGCAGGAAGAAACTCCAAGTTTGAAATGATTTCTGGATGATCCACGATGGGTATTTCGTACGTCGTATCCTGTCGGACTGGTATACTAATAGGGAAATTGAGTGTCGTACTCAATGGTTTCGTAGCTGAAGTACTATACGGTTGCATTTCTCTTGGCCTCTCCGGGGATGCAATCTGTAATCTCTGAATAACGTTTTGAGCAAAGTTTATGCTCTCGAAAACTTCCGGTGTCATCTCCTTAGCTGAAGTTTGATCGTGTGACGTCCAATGGCAAGGTAGGCTCGCGAGTCTTCCACCCCATTCTTCCATCTCACCTTTCTCGAAAGCCTTGTAGGCTCTGTATAGGCTAAGAGCTTCTTTCTTTTCGCGGGTTGACTGATTCGCCTCGTCCAGCGTAAGTTCAAATACATCGGGTTCAACAACCTTAGGTGGGTAAATGACAGTTTCTCCCGCCTTTGGTCCGGTCATAGCAAATGAATGATATGGATTCGATAAAGGATACCCTCCTTCCTGGTAGCGTAGTTGTTGATGATTCGAACACCTCGCCAATATCGGTTCGGGATTTTCCTTATTCAAACGCATCGGAATCGCATTTCGTTGTTCGCGCATACAAGAACCGCATTGATAATAAAGTTTATAAACTGAAAATGCTTCCTTGGTTTCTCTATCGTCCCCTCGAGTTCGTCTGTAAAGATGCATTCCATCGAATTCATCACGTACCGCGGGCATAGGTTCGTGCGCCTTTAGGTATTGCATGGTATGATACAAACGACTAATTTCAGTATCGGGGTCTTCGCTAATGTCTCCCGTATCACACAAAGCATCGTACGGGTAAAGTTCATTGAAGGTTTGGCGCAAACTTTCGATTCTTTCGTTCAATGCGTTTTGCCTTCTCTTTAATACATTCGAGTCATATTTAGTTCTCGCGAGTTTCGCTGTACTTTCCGATAATTCTTTTATACCAAATATAGTATAATCCTTGGCTCCAAATCTTTCGAATGGCGCTGCTGCCTCCTCTTGGATATCATATCCCCATCTCGGCTCTCCTTGTATCCCTTTCTCCATAATTAGGGTGTAGTTACATAATCATTACTACTAGAGGGAATACAACAGAGTTTGTAGTTAGTTGTGAGGAGACGTGAGAGTTTCGTCTGCCCTTTGGGCTCGACAACGCTCTAACCTCCTACCCATAGCCTAAGATCTAGGGTTTCTTTAATGACACGCTGCTTCTTATCTAAAATTTTTTGCCGAAGTAAAAACGAATTTGGGCTAAACTGGCCGTGAGTCTAAAATACTCACTTTTTGATCCCAAACTATTATCAGAAAATAAGCAGTCAAGAATTAGTAATAAATATAGGGGAGTCTATTTTGACGTAACTTATTGAAACAAGACCGTGTAAAATTTAATTAAAATTTTAAGAAAGGCTCGCAAGTCTTCCTCTCTTGTTTCTCTAATTTTAAGTTCCACCCGACTGTACCCTGAAATCTATTCACTGGAGAAAATTTTAAAAATTTTTAAATCCAAATGGATTGTCTAAAATTTCGAAAATGTCTCAATATTGTGAGTTCCAAGTAGAATTCCATTTCTTATACCTACAAATCCCGCTCCTATGTGACACATAAGGGTACTACCCTCAATGTTCACATAATATGACAATGGAATTCTACCGCTGTCCTTACTACGGTGTACAGGTACGTGGAAATCTATTTGTAAACTCCTAATTATTTACTAGTATTAGGTGGAGATTTGTAATCTCCAGACTCGTTACGAGTCTCTTCAAGAAGTACGAGACGTTGAGTCGGTCTGTCTACTGTACGACCGTCAATTGTCCGTACCGTCACAGTTCTTGTCACTCCATCCATAGATGGATGTGTGGCTAAAATGACACCTGTTATCCAGAAGCGTCTTTTTAGATTCACTTCTGCCAACAGCACGTGATCTCCCGGCTTTAATGCGCGGGTGTTATTATACCAGTTTGTTCTGGCAGAAATAGAGGGCAAATAATGGTTTTGCCATATTTCCCAGAATTTGTTAGCCAGTAGTTGCGTGATTTTCCACGCTTTTCTCCCGTAACTATCGCTTTCCATTGGAGTGGAAATCGGCGTTAATGTCGTCGGTGCCTGCATAAGCAGGTGTGCCGGTGTTAAAGCAAACTGGGATTGTTTGTCATCGGGTACTAATACTATTGGTCTAGTATTTAGTATTGCCTCGATTTCAACAAACAATGTTGTCAGTTGGTCGTCTGTTAATATGTGGTTTACTGGAATGACCTTTGCCATGGCCGTTTTGATAGATCTAATCAATCTCTCCCAGACTCCGCCTCTCCAAGGACTATCTGGAGGATTAAACTTCCAAACAATCTTGTGAGGTTGCAGTTCGTTCGAGATTTGATCATGATCTAATCTCTTAAAGGCTCTAGCAATCTCATTCCGAGCACCAACAAAGTTTGTCCCTTGGTCTGAGTACAAGCATTTTACTAGTCCGCGTCTGGCGATAAATCGCCGCAGTGCTAGTATAAACGCGTTGGTGGAAAGATCCATCACACGTTCAATGTGAACTGCCCTACTGGACATACATGTGAAAATCAGTCCCCAGCGTTTTACTAGTATACGTCCACGTTTGGTATGTATGGGACCAAAGCAATCAATTCCAGTCTCTGTAAAAGGTGGTCTGAATGCTTGAAGTCGTGCTTGTGGTAGTTCACTCATTTCTTGGGTACCTATTCTAGAATGTACCTTTTTACAAATAATACACGTACGTGTCACTGAACTTAATGCTTTACTGGGTCTAATTAATACAAATCTAGTACGTAAGTAGGAAAGACAGTGGTGTCTTCCAGCGTGTTTCAGATGTAAATGTGTGTCCAGTATCATTGCACGTTGTAGTTCGTGGTGTTGCGGTATTATTATTGGGTACCTAAAGTTCGTGTTAAAGTCAATGTTTTGAAGCCGAGATTTATGACAAATTAAGCCATTATAAATAATCGGACTCCAACTCAGTATCGGTGACGACTTGATTGGTTGACCTTGATGTATAGATGTGAATTCGCGCGCGAAATATCTCAGTTGGTAATGGCGAATTAATTTAATCTCACACCTGTCAATCTCAGCCAATGTAAGTCGACGTGTAAAGTCACGTTTGCCTTTAACGTATTGTACAAAACGTACAATCCACGCTAATTTTCGGCAAGCGTTTGTCCAAGAGTCTGTTAAGTTTACAATACGGTCGACGTAAGTATTTGTGACGTCATCAGGTAAGTCAATGGAGAATTTGGAAGGTTTTGAATTACTAGAAGGGCCCACGGGTCCGCCGGTAAGTATTCCCTTGTTGACTGTTGATCCGTCCGGGTCTACAAGTAATTTGTCCTTCTTTGTCTTCTTACCTTGATTGTCGGTACTTTGTAAGTCGATCGTTAATGGTGGTTTGAACTCTATGGGGTCAGCAGGTTTCGGTAAACTTATTTTCCTGCCGACATTAATCCCAGGTCTCGCCGTAGGTTGTAAGTTCGGTATGTCTCTTGAGCGCAAAGTAACACCTGTATTTACATTAGCGTAGGTACTACCCACATCTGTAATACATGAGGTTTCACCGTGCTTATGGTTGCTCAAGTGTGTCAAAATTGGTAGTTTGTCGATACAAGGCCGCTCCAATAGGGAAACTGCGGCTTTATTGTTAGTCAATACATTACTAGTGTCTAGTCGACTGTCTAGTAATGTGTCTGGCGATACGTCTGGTAACGTATCTGGTTGTTTGTCAATAGAAGGCCGCTCCAATAGGGAAACTGCGGCTTTACTGTTAGTCAATACATTACTAGTGTCTAGTCGACTGTCTTGTAATGTGTCTGGCGATACGTCTGGTAACGTATCTGGTTGTTTGTCAATAGAAGGCCGCTCCAATAGGGAAACTGCGGCTTTACTGTTTGTCAGTGTGTTACTAGCGTCTGATGGAACATTTTGTGATATGTCTGGCAAAATGTCTGGTTGGCTGTCTAGTAACATGTCTGGTTGACCGTCTGGTAACGTGTCTGGTTGACCGTCTGGCGATATGTCTGGTGTAGAAAGGCTCGCAAGTCTTCCTCTCTTGACCTTTGAAGTTATATCCTTCCATTTCGCCTTCGGTTTTTTCTTGAGTTTAGTTGCCGTCGTCCTTTTCTTTGTATCGACGGGCATTGTTGATGTCGTTGGGGTAGGTAGACTCGCAAGCCTATCATCTGTCGTCGATGGAATCTCTAGCTGATTCGTCTTCCCCCCACGTTCTAAACTCACCTTGTGGGTTAGCTGCTCCTTGTGACTTATCATACTAGTTACACGTCTGTCATGTTTTGTCGACTGTAGTGTAGTATGGTTCACGTCGTGTGAAAAGGAATGAATTGAGTTTGTAGTCAATAAACTACATGTACTCTGTACGTCGTCTTCCTCGTCACTTACGTCTAGTGTGCGCACAGGCGCTCGAGTATACCACCCTATCGGCGTTCTGCAGGCGTATGCGTTTCCTGCTACAACTGCCGATGGTCTGGTTTCCCACACCTGGTGTAGGTTGAATTGGTCCGTCCCGATCAGCATTGCTACCGATCTATAATTGACAGGACATTCGGGCACACCAAGGTGTCTGAAATACTTACGGTCCTCCAAAGATTGTTCCGGCACTGGACCTAGTAGGTTACTAAAGTCCTTCGTGGCCGCAAAGGTTAGATCTCTAAAGGGCAACAAAGACCTCTCCCTCTCGCTGTGTTGCGATTTTGGAAGAAGAGAGTCTAAGTCCAACTTAACTCGTGTCACTGGTATTGCACGCTGTCCGTGCATACTACTTACTGTATAACTGACGTGCTTACCTTGTCTAAGATCTGTTACGACGTCAGCTATCTTTTCATCTACGTAACTGTGAGATGAGGCTGAGTCTAGAATCGCGTAAATCCTCTTACTCCCTTTTGTGCCAGTAACTTTAATCGGGATTACACTGAATCCCTTCAGTTGGTCAGTGGTCAGGAGCGCGATTGACGGTTGTTCGTCTCCATTTGAATATTCGTCGTCTTCTGATTCTTCGTCCGACGATCCGGATTGTTCTGAAAAGCAATCCTCTATATGGGTCACGAAAGTCGGAGTCGTTTTCGATTCCCGTTTTCGGTAAGCCGCATCACATCTCGCTGCTGCTTCCGGGTGTTCCCTGGCGAAGCGTTTCGTCGGCGTGTGGCTGTCTGTGTGGAGCAGACCGTCGTGGTTGCGTCCACAGGATGGACAAGTGTCGGTATTTGGGCAATCCTTACGGACGTGTCCGTGTCGCGTACACCGCCAACAAGAGTCCAGTGGCCGTATCTGCAGCCGTCGTTCTTCTGAGTTCAACTCGCGAAATTGTCGACAACCCCGTAACTTGTGACCAATATACCGCTTACCTAAATGTTCGCAGTATTGGCAGCCGTTGAAGTCGGCGCTGAGTTGCTGTCTCGTCTGTTTCGTCCCAATGGGCGCAGATACTCTATTACCGTCTGAGAATTGTCGTGATTCCGTCGGTGTGGCGTAAGTGGCCGTCTTTGTGGATGTTGTCTGGGGTTTTTGTCGGTTTGAAGAGGGCAATGTGATTCCTTCTGCCACGATGTGCTGGTCGGTATAGTTAGATCGAGTTTCTACTACCGCCTCCCTGGATATTAAAAGGTACACATCTTCTAATTTTAAGAATCCTCCCCGCCCCTCTCGCTGGTATTCGACCTTCCTCCACTCCCGACGAAGTCGATGGTGGAGTCGTCCTATGATTTTTAATAGGACTGTAGGGGTATTTCCGTAATCAAGTTGTCCAATTGATCTTAAGGTAGTGATAGCGTTCTTGATTTCGTCAGCTAGTTTTAGTAAGTCGACGGGTTTAGTGATAGCCCCTCCCTTACAGAGTTCTTCTATTACTGACCTGGCCATACTCACTGTACCTCCGTATATCGAAGTCAAACGATCGTACGCTAGTTCGAAAGCGTCTGGTACACCGACGAAAGTCTCCGCCAAACGTTTAGGTTCTCCTGACAACGTTTGGAGCAGGTAATTGAACTTCTCCCGTGATGTAAAGGCGCACACGGCGATCTGGGATTCGATATAGTCTACGAAGGTATGCCAGTGTTTTGAGCTACCGGAGAACTTCGGTGGTTGTTGTACCGGCAATCCCTGTCTGGCTGCGAATTTCGCTATCTCCTCGGCAACGTTCAGAGTTTCGCGTCCTTGGTTGGTAACCTGGTTGATGTTCTCCCTTCTTGGCGCTTTTCCCTGATACGATGTGGGGTTTGAAGGTACCGGTCTTTGTGGTCCCTTCGGGTGTCTATTGTGTTCGAATTCGGAATTTCTCGAACTGTCGGTGTAACCTTCCTCCAGACGTTCCTCAATCCGTGCCAACTTGTTGACAATGTCGGCGAACTGTTGCGCACCGATCGCGCCCGCTGGTGGTAACGCCTTCTGTGTCGGTGTATTCTGTGGAGGATTGTCTGCAAAGGAGTTGTCTGAACGCTCGCGTTTATATTCATCGGCCGCCCCCGTTCTAAATACCTCGCGTATCGGGTAATCCGATTCGCTCGAAGTACTACTATCATCTGGATATGGTGGTCGACGTGCTCGCGTCCGTTGCGTCGTTCGAATTCTAACGGCTCGTTTCGGAACATCGTCCACTGATCTCCGTTGTTCGGTAGGCTCACAAGTCTTCCTCGAAGTCGTAGATTGCGATGTAAACTGGTTGAACGGTCGCGTCTCCACTGTTCTCCGTTGTTCGGTAGGCTCACAAGTCTTCCTCGAAGTCGTAGATTGCGATGTAAACTGAACTGGTGGGCGAATGACAGCATTTGAAACAACTGGCCTTGTAGGTCGAAACGTCATTGGGTAAGCGTAATGTGTAACGGGTTTAGGCGTCAAAGGTGGACTCACCTGTTTTGTCGTCAGTAGCGCAGGTCCGGTCAATAAACTACTACGATCTGTAATCGGTGGGTTACTTACCTTGACTCTCGGAATAGGCGACGACGTTGCTCTTGGCGGTATAAACTCGTTCGGAATAACAAACCTGTGTTCCGTCGCACCATGGATAGGAGAAATATCACTACTACCCGCAATCGAAACAGGTTCCTTAGTCGTAACCGGTGCAAACATATGAGTTACCTGTGGGAATCGTTGACACACGTCTTTTACTAATTGTCGTTCCCGTCCGGGTGCTCCTACGCTTCCTTCCTTCTTCCGTTCCTGAATTTGGCGATGTCTTACCTCTAACTGGTCCAAATCATGTCCGTCGCGAGATCTCATCGATCGATCGCGGGCTAGAAGATCCAGATTTTCCTTAGTTTCGGCTAATTCTCTCGCCCTCTTCTCAAGTTCGAAACGAAGTTTAACTTCCTTTTCTCGTTGTTCCGTTTGTTGTTGTTGCGCCTCGAACTCTGCTTGTCGTATCGCTTGTTGGGCTTTTATTTGCCGTGTCTTCATCTCGACTCTGGCTTCCGAAACTACTCTTTGTCGCTCTAACTCTGCCGCAGCCGTTTGTCGCTCTAACTCTGCCGCAGCCGTTTGTCGCTCTAACTCAGCCGCTGCAGCTGCCGCTGCCGTTTGTCGCTCTAACTCGGCCGCTGCCGCTGCCGTTTGTCGCTCTAACTCGGCTGTTGCCGTTCGTTGCGCTAACTCGGCCGTTGCCGCTTGTTGGGCAATGTCCAACTCTAACCTTTCCATTTCGGCCGCTTCGAGTTCGGCTTGTTCCTGCAGATGAGAGATTCTCGCTACATTCGCAACACGTATTTTCTCTTCCTCTACTGCTGTTTGTATCATTAGAAGTTGAGCTTGTTCTTCTATCTCGTGTTGCTGTCTGTAGAACTGCTGCTGTTGTCGAGCAACTTCTGACGTGACTATACTTCCTTCGCAGATTTCGCTACGAATACTTACCAATGATTGATTTAGTATTCCCGGTGCCGATTCGATTTGTGCGAATGAAGTTTCCCTCGTGTATTCCGGCACGGTTTCCAAATCGCCGACGTCTTCGCCGCACATGCGTAAGTGGTCCGTCAGATGTTTCAATTGTCCATCCAGTCGGTACAATTCCTGTTCTTCCTCGGGTTGTAATAATTCGTCCGAAACTGACTCACCTAACAACTGGTCCGCTTGTTCCTGTTGTATCTGTCTAATCGTCGACTTAAACTGAATCAGTTTCTCTCTAGTGATCATTAGTTTCTCGAGGATTCTAAGTTGAGTATCCATGTCCTGTCTCTGTCTAGCTAGATCTTGTAGGCCAACTAGATTATCTACGGACTTATATACTTTACTCTGTACTCTAACCTGGAGGGTGTAGAACTCGAATCGAGACATCGGAGCGGTCAACCCGTCTAATATGCGTTGGCCTTCTCCAATGCTCCTGGTTATATGCGCCATGTATCCACCGACGCTTCTAACCACACTTTCTGTGCTTCCTGCTGAACTTACCAATTCCGTTTCCCTATATCTAGGTTGTGGAACAGTTAGAAAGTCCTCGGTCCTGCCGTCGCCTCGTACTACGGCATCCGGTACTCCCGTTGGATGTACTGGTGACGCACACGGTGTAGGTTCGGTAGGCTCGCGAGTCTTCCCCTGTGGTTCTTCCGCTGCTGACTTATCCGCGTCACATGAGTCATAGTCGGTTTGTGTATTCTTCGTATAGTCTTGTTTGTCACTCATTTCGGTAGTTGTAAGTCAAGTGAAGTGAGTGTAAAAGTATCGAGTTTACCGTATTTGTATAAAACGGTACTAATTACAGTCATATAAAATTAGCCTACCGGCCGATTTTATAGCAGATGGATAAAATTAGCCTAAACGGCCAATTTTACAGCAAATAAATGTCACGGAATAAGTATATAATAAAATTAGCCTAGCGGCCAATTTTATAACAAATAAATCGGATAACGATATGCGTTATCAAAAGGTAAATTAAATACAATAATACGGACTAATTCAGCAATGAACAAAGAAATCATACGGAATGCATAAATACTTGAGACAGTGGAACCCACAATAATTTTAACTAATATGGTAATGCCTAACTTATTTATGCAACTTTTCGAACTCACCCACTCCAATAATTCTCCAGAAAAACAGATTCCCAGATACAAACCGAACGTGAACCTTTCCGTTTCCAGCGTTGCGGACGAAACGCGATTTTCCCAACCAAAGTTGTTGAGTTATCTATCTCCCAAACTTGCTAAACACGGTCTTGCTCCCGTTACAGCCTAGAAATGAGTTCTGAATCCTGAAAAAACAAAAGAGTTAGGTTTTACTTTACGAAAAATTTTGTACCGGTACAATATGGTATTTAAACCCCTTTTAAACACCGGTATTCAATTCCAAAAATATTTTACACGCGGTTCAAATCAAATTTTATTTCAAAAAATTAGCACTTAGCTAATCAAATACAAATTTTTACCTCAAAATACAAAATTTTCAAATAACTTTAGTCCTACCGAACCGGAGTTCAGTAAAACATATTCCTACTAAATTAGGAAATATGTTAAAATAATCATATTCCTACTAAATTGGAGAGATACGCCTATTCCTACTATCGGAAGAGACGGTAACAATACCTGCAATATCCTACTGTAAAGTTTGTAAATCAAATCATAAATCCGACCTTCTCACCAAAACAGTAAACCCTAAGTAAGCGAATATATTGCAGTATCGATCTCTTTTAACCGGTGAGGCAGAAAACAGTCTACGAGCAGACAAACTTCGATAAAACAAAATCCCGCGCAGCGAATCCTAAAATCAGGCTGACTCACTGACGGACTAAGGGGCTCGTATACTTTGCCGCGGTGTGATTTATATGGTTGGGCAAAGGGACGCTAGCTAGGTACAGAGCAGATTTGGAGATGTCTAACTAGCGGGCAAAGCACAGTACGGACTAAGTTAATTTTATATATTTTGAGGTGTAAATAATTTCTAACGCGCGTGTGTTAATTCTGAACGGTCAAAAGCAGTTTTGCTCCTTCACATATATAATTACTGGGTACGGTGTGCATTTTACGAATATTCTAATTTGTAACTTGTAGGTCCAATACTCACGAATGGTAAGGTTCCTTCCCCTCTTGCGTATTTCCAGGACTCAAATTCAGGCATAAGGTTAATACTACGCCCAGAATTCGGCAATTTTAGGTACCAGGTCCCTGATACTAAGAAGAGATGTGTTAGTTTACTACTGTAGGCGTACGGGTACTAATAGCTATCCTGGCTCCTATCTAGAATTTTAGTCACCCAGGTAGTCCGGGTAACTTCCTATTAGGGCGTTGGCGGGGACACGGTAGATGTTAGTATATCCCTGATAGCCTCAATTTATTTGCGCCTAGCGTAAACTGCCCTACCGCCTGAACGGTACAATCCCAATTCAGGTGAAAACACAGCAACCCCCTAGCCTACAAGTTCTGATGTAACGGACACCGTTGTACGGCAAATAGTCGCACACACACCTGTACTTAGCAAGAGTTAAGCGTACAGTTTGCTGCACCCTAACCAATGTGTATGCCTTGTACCGGTGTGCCTACGTCCTATCTGCGTACTAGTATCTGCTCTCTCTCCCTCTCCCCCGTAGGAATATGAAGGTCTACTGCGGTTTTTCCCTGAATCAAGACAGTACAGTCCCTATGATGTAATTTTGGGCTCACAGCGTGTCACTACGTCTACCTTTGATCTTTTGGTCTTACACTTAGGTAGCAAGGATCGAACGCTGTCTAACCTTTCAGGCGATGGGCGAATAACGCTAGATGGTATTGCGGGTTGTCTCTCGTCTACATTCCCGTGATGTTCCCGTTCATTGCTGTGGCCCGATCTCTAGCTGGCCATCCTGTCCCTGAGTTTGTTCACCGTAGTGAAACCATATTAAAACAGATAGAAAGGCTGAGAGATGTGACTAGTATTTCTGACTTTATTACAAAACATATAATAACTATTATACAATAAACAATGTAATCTGAAATAAGACAGAAAGTGAATGATGGAAATTGAAGTGATTGATAACTAATGAACGAATCGCACCTTTTTATACTAAATTTGTGCCGCAATCAATCGAGAAAATTCTCGATTGTTCTATAGATTCTAACAAGGTTTTAAAGATAGCTATTGGTCCAGCTAATATATAACTTGCACGACATTGGTTACAATCAAATAACTACAGCCTTATTGGTACAGACAAATGCAATTAATTTGTAGCGGTTAATTTAAATGAGTTGAAATTCTACACAAAAAATAATTCGCACTTACTAGGATTTGAACTCGATACCTACTATACTTATAATTTCCAACGCTCTACCAACTGAGCTACTGAACCACTTGACCGATAGATGCATAATAGATAGAACCAATACGAATGAGAACTCAAAGCAATCTTTACAAAGTTAATTCGAATAAAATAAATTTTTGAAAATCCACGGCATTTAGGGAATATAATTCTATAAATATAATATATGATTGTCATCCCTACACTACTTTGGCCTCTCTATCTAGCGGATGCTTTCCTCACCCTTATTGGCTAATATACTAATTCTCGGCTCCCACCTCTGTGGGAGTGCTTCCCCCCCCCCGCTGCTGTTACTTTCCCTCTCAGGGTGGTTTGACCTCTAACCTCCCTTTGTGTGGCCTTCGGGGCTGTGTGTTGTCCCCGTTATTGGGTGTGATACGAGATTAATTGTGATTAATCTCGTATCCCCAATATTGCTGAAAAAGGCACCACTTCCCAACTTTATGGGGATAGTGAGGCGGAATTGAATCCACTCACAAAATGACTAAGACTAATAGTGAGGTGCCACCTAATACTCCCCACACCGATCGCACTTATTACATAACTCACCATTATGTAAAACGGCCTGACAAACCAGATAAAGTTAGAGTGGTTTCTGACGGATCAGCCTTATATAAGGGACAATCGTTAAACTCTCAACTAATGGCTGGCCCTAACTTACTGCGTTCACTTCCAGGGATATTAATTTGATTACAGCAATTTGACTTCGCCTTTGCCTCAGATATCGAAGGGATGTTCCTGCAAGTCAAGGTTACTCAGGAGGATCAGGATAGTTTGTGTTTCCTCTGGTGGCCCGGAGGAGATGTCAATAAACTACCTAAAGAGTATTGGATGACCATACAAGCCTTCGGGCTATTATCCAGCCCTTCCAACGCTTGCCACATCGTGTCCCGTACAGCCGATGACAAAAAACACCTGTACGAGTCTGAAGACATAAACAACATAAAGCGTAACATTTTCATGGACGACAACTTACACTCAGTCCCTACCGTACACGAAGCCGTGTCCATCGCCGAAGGAACGTTTGACTGCTTAAAGAAAGGTGGCTTCCATTTAACCAAGTTCACTAGCAACTCCCGGGAATTCCTGTCAACTATACCCGAGAAGGAAAGAGGCAGCCACAACCTAGATCTAGGCAAGGACGATCTACCGGCAACCAAAGCTCTAGGTCTTAGATGGGATACTCAACTGGATGAAATGTTTTTCAAGGTTCAGGTTAGACCTCCAGGTGTACATACAAAGCGTATTTGTCTTAGCATACTAAGTACATTATTTGATTCCATAGGCTTCATAAGTCCGGTAATTCTGGAAGCTAGGCATAATATAGTAAAAACCATATGGGACCAGAATGTTACATGGGATGAACGCCTTGCAGGAGACTTACTAATCAACTGGTCCAGGTGGGAAAATGCCTTACCTGATATTGAAAACTTTCGGGTACCTCGAGCTTACTTTCCGAATGCTCTGCCATCACATACATATCAATATGTTCGGCGACGCAAGTGACAAGGATATTTGTATCATAGCTTATTATAGAGCTACAACACCCCAAGACACTCGGGTGTCCCTTGTTGCGTCCAAATCCCTAATCAAGGGCAAGGACTTAACTGTCCCAAGGGCCAAATTAAAGGCCGCACTATTCGCGACGATTGTCGCCAAAAATATCCTTGACAAAACCATCTTCACAATTTCTAGAACAGTTTATGGACAGATGCAGCCATAGTGCTGGAATATTTAACTAATACTGTTTGTGGTTTCAGTGTTTATATCACAAACAGAGTGTCCATGATACTCAACCGCACCAAAATAGATCAATGGAGGTACATTCCTGGACTGCAAAATCCCGCAGACATACCTTACCGTGGTGCGACCCCCAATGACTTAATAAATTCTAAGTGTTGGTTAAATGGACCCGATTTCCTTTCCCAACCAGAGGATCAATGGCCTGCCCATATCACCCCAGAGGAAATGAGATAGGTTAAGGGTTTGGAAATCGTAAAACCTAAAAATAGATCATCCAAGTCCAAGCTATTCAGATCCCTTGATATAGCAACCAACAATTACATAAACAAATTAGACAACCAAAATTCAGATCCTCTCCTGAGTATTCAACCCAGGGATGAAGCTGTCCCAGACAACCCTAAGATATTCCCCAATCAATCCGACTTACCTAATGTTGATGTAGGTCAATCCCCACTAATAGCCCGAGCCATGAACCACTATAGCTCGTGGGACAAAATATGTAGGACTATAACTATTTTAAAACAATTATTCCACTATAGGTTAGTTCTAATAGCGTACCTGTAGTAGGCTTATCACCGTATGAAGTTGACAAATCCAACCTACAATTATTGAGACTTTCACAGAGGCTTGAGAAACCTGAGAAATATAATCAGCTCAGCATCGACCCCTTGACCCCATTGTTGGACAAATTCTCGAGCATCATGATAAATGGGTTAATTCGAGTTGGAGGCCGTCTCACCAACGCTCCTATCTCTAGGGATACCATGTTCCCGATATTGATATTCGATCCCAAGATTCAAACCAAGTTGATACAGGATGTTCATTACTGACTCTATCACGCCGGGAGAGAACACATATTGAGCGAGATCAGGATGCGTTATTACCTAGTCCACCCTCGTGCGGCTCTCAACAAAATACTACGAAACTGTATACCTTGTAAAAGGATCTATAGCAAGCCGATGATGCAATTGGAAGCGGCGCTCCCGATGGAAAGAGTTGATTGTTATCAACCCCCATTCACACACACCGGTGTGGATCTCTTCGGACCCTTTGAGGTCAAGTATGCCCGCTCGATAGTAAAACGGTGGTGTGTGATCTTTGTCTGTATGACCTTTCAAGCAGTCTATCTCGATATGGTCAATGACATGTCGATGAAATGTTTCATCCTTTGCCTCCGGAGACAGATCGGTAGGTTCAGAACCAGCTGGACTATGAGGTCCGACCATGGGACTAATTTTGTAGGCGCCAACAACGACATTTCCAAATTCATTACGGACTGGAACAATCACCAGCTCGAAGAACACCTTAAAGTGTCGGCATCCACATGCCGCTGACGCACCCTGGTGGGGCGGAAGTTGGGAATGGTTGATAAAAAGTACAAAGGTCGCGTTCCATCACATCATCCCATGTAAGGCATATTTGATTGACGAACTGCCCAGAACACTTCTGGAGGAGATATCAAGCTACTTAAACAATAGACCCCTCCTGCCTATCTCATCGAGTCCGCAAGCGATGGAACCCCTCACACCATCCCATTTCTTACTAAGAAAACCAGTAACCATGCTGCCCAAATCAGATCCACAGGATGGTGATGAACTGTTGAGACATACTTGGCAAATGATGCAGCTATTATCTTGGCGATTCGCTACACACTTCGAAAGGTACTATTTACCTTCAGTCCAACTCAGGACCAAATCCTTTTCTAAAAAGGAAAATATATCCATTGGCGATATAGTACTGGATGGATGTGCTGGATGGATGGATGACTGGTGGATCAAGACCAACCTAGAAAGAACTGGGAAACGGGCCGTATAACAGAAATTCATACGGGAAACGATGACTTGGTACGCTCAGTTGAACTGGCTATTTGGAGAGCTACACCCAAACCCAAACTACACTGTTTCAATCAACCAATCGGACGCCTTTGTTTACTAGAACTAGCAAGGGAACATTCCGGTAACTACGGGCAACAAAGTGTTAGGCCAAGCAGTCTGACCTACAAACTAGAGTAAAGTCTTGTAGAAGGTTACGATTGAGTATGTATTTATTTATTAGCCATTTAATACAACGTAGGTATTAGTATTAGACTATGGTGCGCACATAGCAACAAAACCTACTTATGTTAATTGTACGTTGTATATGATGGCCACATGTGCAACAATTTAATTTAACAGCAAATTATTTGATTTAAAATTTAAATAATTCAAAATTAATGACTAATTACTAACGACAATACTCAATCGTGGAAGCAGATTTGTGTGACGTTACGAGCATAGAAATATGCGAAAAATTTGCAAAAATTCTGTATTTAATACAAATTAATAATAATATCCAAAATTAAAACAACCAAATTAAATATCGTTATAAATGATCAAATAACTATTACAGTAGTTATATGTGTGAGAGCTGAGCGTTCTAATTTCTACATTTACCAACATGTCACCGAACAATATGGATTAATAAAAACCGAAACAATGTGTTTCTCTGAAAACAGAAAATGGTGTCCGTATAGCTGTGAATGCAACCTTTAGTACAGTTTGCATTACAGAAACACAACCTGTTATCCTGAATACATAAAATAGTGACATTCTGGTAAATATTAAATATTTCTTTTGAACCATATTTTGATATTAAATTAAATTATAATACACAAATGACCTTTAAATTAAGCTAAACTGTATGAACAATAAATATATGGTGTGAGTTTGTGTGAAGCACATACAATTGTCCAACCTTTCTTTGATGCGAGGATTATAGCCGTCCAATTTGGCTCCGGACCAGTCCACGTCTCCCTGGCTTGATGAGAGTTCAGCATTTTTCAGCAATGTTCAGCATTGCAGTAATATATTCAAACTCGCACCTCGATATGTTAAAACACCCTCTTCCGATAAACGAGGTTCTCGGGAGAGCAGGTGGAGATGATGGATACGATGACGGCTGATCTACCGAACTCACTCAGAGTATGTCACCCCGTATGTACGAGAGGAGGAAGAGCGGACAGAGCGTGAACAATTGAACGACGAACGCGAATTCGCCGTTCTCCACCCGCCGTCGCTCTTCCTCTCCATGCTTCGAAAAGCAATGACAAGCCCCAGCTTAGGTTTGAATAACATCAGATATAACCCATCTCAACTAGCTAGTGGGAGGAGGGACTTACTGACAATATACCAGACAAACACCACTGGGCGAGACCATAACAACCACAGTCATCGCATGTGTGGCCCCAAATCCAATACTAGATACTAGATTGGATTCCCCGGAATGGAGCGCGCTTTATAGTAGATGCTATCTTCTAACCAGGAAGATAGCATGGATCCATATTAGCGATCAAAAATTTACGACGACAGACGACGATGACGATGACGACATACAACACGCCAATGGCACCCATGTGCTAAGGCTTTGCTCACTTCGTGGCGCACCCCACGAACACCAAAGACGAGCGGTCGGGGTCCTCTACCAACCAGGATCCCTTATTTAAACCCACCATCTCGACACTTTCTTCATGTTTCATAAATTCATGTTCCATGGGAACCATGGTGCTGCTGGTGCCTTTTATTCAATTGTTTATAGGCCAACAATTTATTCGCGCACCAACTTTGTTATTGTTCTGTTTGATTAGTCGTCATTATATTAGGCATGAGTGCGGTTAAGAACACAATGCACCATGCCCCGCATCTAAAGGATAGATTATTGTACCGTACGTAGTATACGGTAAAATAATACTAAATGGAAAGGATATAGATACTATATTTCGCGCCGTAAAATATAGTTGATATATATACATTAATATATATATACATATACATATATATATATATATACATATACATATACATATACATAATATATACATTATTTCACAGTATAGTTCATTCTGACTTTAAAACACATTTATTATATTCTAGACGTTAATGAATGTCTTAATGTTACGTCGCCATGTAATGAAAATGCAACCTGCTCTAACACAATGGGGTCATATACATGTGATTGTAAGAAGGGATTTATTGGGGAAAGTAAAAATTCTTGCAAAGGTGATTAAGTTATTCAAAACATTAACATATCCTATTCTATTCTATATCACTTGTGATGACTATTTCCTGGATTATTATTGAACTATGCTATGCATGCAGGCTCTATTGAAACATTGTATCTAATCAAATATTTGATAACCTTTGGTATATAATTGGTGGATAACCAAAAAAATGAACTGAACAAATATGAACGGAGTATTATAATCAAAAAGTAATATATCGTAATCATAGAGCATGTACAACACACACATACCATAATAAAAAAAATGTATTTCGCAGTATTTTCCAAAATGGAACATTTAAATCAATTAGCAATGTGGCAGGAAACCGAAGCAAAAACAACATATAAAATATTAGTGGAGGCGCAGTGGTTTTTATTTCACTTAATGGCATCAATTTACCAATTTGTAATAGTATGGACAAATTTTTGTTGAATTAGTATCACATTTTTCAATTCATTTTTAAGCATTCTTGTATCTGTTTGAAAGCAAAATATCCTCCATTAATCAATCACCTGTATTAATTAATCTGTGCAGGGGGCTATTTCTTAACAAATTATTTTTGAATAATATGATAATAATTTAATAGTATAAAAAGTATTTTCTAGATTATAAGGATAATCGCAGTATTATAATTATATTTTCCAGATTACTGTGAGAAAATGCCGTGTGCCTTGAACTCATATTGTACACTTGTTGATGATCTGGGAAGTATTCACTCAAGATTATGTACTTGTACCTATGGAAACGTCGCTGGATCGGACTCATATACATCATCATGGTGTCCTTCCATGCTTATTAATGGAATTGGTTGTAACACAAATTATATGAGGAAATACTGTGCAACGACATGTGGTTATTGCTTGCCTTGTACGTTTTTTTTATAAACCGGTACTGATAAATACGTATAGATGAATGATCAAGTTGGCTTCTGTGGTACAGTATGACATTTGCTGGTATCTACTGTAATTGGAGTTTTTAGTTTAGTTATGTATTTGTTGTCATTTTGAATACAGAAATAAATTTTTATAAATTAATATATATATACATACTGTATATATATATACATGCATTTACTCTCAATCCAAAATACCAACCAAGCCCCATTTCATTTTACATTCCAGCAAACATAATACTGTGGAATAACACATTTATTGCACTGTTATATTTTACTCTCAGGCTGGAAACCGTATGTAAGTGTACTATTGAATTTGTAACCAAGTGACATAAAGGACACACTTAGAAATAAGGGGTAAACTTATATGTTATGTTTGACAAAACCGATATGATTTGTTAGGTGCACTGTAATTTTTTACATGAAGCATAATACATTTTTTTATCTACCAATGTACCATGTTATATAACACGAGTTGCCACGGATATTCAACAACTATTGTATTAATATTGTATAGTTATATTTCAGAAGTAATCAAAGTAGTATAATAATACGTTAATTGTTTGAGATATATTTCAATACTAGAGGGACAATAAGTATTGTGCCGATTAGTTTGAACCAAACCAATTATTAATTATTTATTTACAGCTAAGTGCTCTAGAACAGGAATGGATATGTGCCATGAATGTGACACTAATGATACCAATAAATGTTATGATGATGGTCTATTCACTTACTCATCACTACAATTCTCTTGCTCATGTGAGACTGGAATGAAACTAGCAGAGGACAAAGATCAAAGATGTCATTATTGGGCCTCTTTAGGTAAATAAATACATTTTATTTGCAATGCCAAAATGTCATTAATATTTATGTCCTAATGTAGCACATGGAAAATGGCGTGTGCATACAAAAGTGTAAATTATTCATGATGATTAATTTCATTTTCCATGATTCATTATGCCCCGTGAGATGTATAGGTCTGGAACTTACTTTACATTTATTATAGGAATGGATCTAGGGGTCTTAACCTCGAATGATAAGTTTATTTTACCGAAAATAACTATCTTTTATTGGCGCAATTGTAGGACTAATCCCATCACATGCGTACTTTTTATCTGGGTAGTGTACAAACAAACACCTCGAAAAATACAGCTTGCCAACACATTGTTACTATCAATAATAAAAAATATGGAACTTACTTACCATATGATGATACATGTACATCCTGTACACGAACTTAGATCCTGTGTTCTATCTAATTGTGCGACTTTAGGTCTTAGATGCGAACTTAGATCCTGGGTGTGATATCGAGATGCAAACTCAGGTCCTTTCTCTATAATCGACTTGCTGTATTGCAGATCCACATTTAGATGCTATGATACGTCTTAATAAAATAATATTTAACAACAACATGAATAAACCAAGTTGCGAACTTAGAACTTAGATCCTGGGAGGATCTTGTAAAAATCAAAATAAATCGAACCAACAACAACACTCTTGGAAACCCGTCTCCTATAGCAGGTCTATGTCTACCCCTAACTACAAAAACTTTGTGTATTGTTGGGTTCTTGTTCCGGAGTTTACAAAAAGATCAAAGAGAGTGCGAGTGTTAATATTATTAATGCAATGATCCCTTGGAATGCGGTTATGTATAATGTTATATAGTGTCTGGTTGGAGATGTGTGCATTGTACTTGACACAATGAACCCGGCGTAGCATTCTTGTGAATGTGCCATCCAGAGATTTGGTGTCCTCAGCAGTTCGAGCCCAGCATGGACTCCCGTAGAGGAGTACTGGAACTACTGCTGCTCTAAATAATCGGACCTTAAGTTTCCGATTAATTCTCGGTGACTTCCAAATCCTGGGAAACCTATTCAAGGCTGCCCATGCCTTTCCCTTACGTATTCGAAGGTCCTCACCTGACTTTCGGATCCATGATCCCAGGTAACAGAAGTCGTCCACATGCTCAAGCATACCATCCTTTGAGCTTACGCTCATCCGATCAGAGACTTGCTGAGGACTTTCAAAGTTAACTGTCAAAATTTTGGTCTTTCTGGAGTTAATAAAAAGACCAACACTAGAAGCAGCATGTTTTAATGAGCTGAGGAGCCGTTGGGCTCCCTCTAATGATTCTGAGAGTACTCCTAAGTCATCAGCAAAGTCTAGATCAGTTAGGTACTTGGCAGAATTTCCTCGACTTCTGGAGCCAGTAGGTGGAGTTATCATCACCCCATCATCATTATGATGATCTAAGGACATGCGTAGAACATAGTCAACCACAATAATGAACAAGAATGGTGCAAGTGTGTCTCCTTGGAGGACGCCCCATAACACTTCAAATGGTTCTGTGTCACCGTCAACAGTAGACACAAATGTTGTCGAACCATCGTATACTGATCTGATTGCTGCAATAATTTCATCAGGAATCCCATATAATGAAAGTATGCTGAACATACGTGAGCGAGAGCCTGAATCAAAGGCCTTGAAGAAGTCAACAAAGATAACAGCCAGATGCCTGTCTTTCTTTTTTGATAATTCTTCAATTATCCTTCTAAGTGCCAAAATGGGCTCCATGGTCCCACGACCTTTACGGAACTCATTCTGATTTCAGATGATTTCAGATTCAGACTGTGATATGGAACTCAATAACCTTAAGAAATACCCTGTACATTAACGCACAACACTTAAAAGAACTGGGTATACAAAAACTCGAAGGGTAGTTCACTTACAAATAGCAATACTACTTAAGGCCTACTGTATATGTCAGTGGAAGACAACTTGATTTATCATATTTTTTATCCTGCACGATATTATATTAACATCTTAGCGTTTTCAACAAGGAAACATGAATCCTGAAGAGCCATATATACTGTTCGCCAAAAAGCTAAAGTAAGTGGGAAGTGGGTGGTATATTATTCAACCTATTATCGGAAAGAACCATTTTTCAGAAATGTGTCATGATGGGCAGTGATGTAAAGAGGGGTGGAAAGTAATCCCTATTAATAACTAATTAAATTTAGTATATAATTCTGTAGGGCGAGCCACGAAGTAAGCGAGCTTAGCTTATGGGTACTATATGCCAGTCAATTCTCGATGAAATTTAACCTCACGTACTGGTACCCTCAGTTGGCCTAGTGTTATTTTGTGAAGGGGTGCAGATTAAAAGGCAGATAGAATGGGTTGAACATGTCCCCTCTTTTTGATTTATTGGTGGTTTGATTAAATTTCTTAAATACCAATTTTGTAATAAAATCGCGGAACATTAATTTGCGACTCATAACTGAGTGTCGTGCTGCATGAAGGCCCCAAACTATGACAATTACCCCTCCGATAATAGCCCTCGAAGACAATTCCCCCAGACAATTCCGAGCTTTCGGACAATTGCCTCGAAGGACAATTGCCCCCGATATCCTATTTACAGATTATATTTTCCAATCTTGTAATTGTAACATCGAAACTTTAAATTTTCATGTGTTTTTCAAAATATCCCTTATTTTTAAACAATTTGATTGATTTTATGATAATTTTTTTAATTGATCGAAACGGGTTTAGCTATATAAGAGTTGTTGAATGTTGTAACATGTTAGGAACTAAATTTCTACTTAGAAATACCTTATTTATTGGTAATTTTCATCGGGGGCAATTGTTTGGTGGGTAAGTATCAATGGGGGACCATTACTCAGGGGGCAATAGTCTGGGGGACAATTGTCCTGTCATGCTAATAATAATTTTAACAATGTAGTAATTATAAATTAAACATAGTTTGTGTTACCGGTTTCTAAATTATCTTGCGGGATCTGTTTTATATTAATAAATATAAATTACAGGGATATACATATAGTACTTATAGATGGAGATTGTATTGATTGTATGTATATAGATTGTATGTGTAATGATGTATTCTGTCTATCTATAATTGATGTGCTGCATTGAATCTGCGCACTGACTTACTAACGCATCTAATAACGAAACTGCCTCTCTAGAGGTAGGTGTTCAAACAGCTAATGTCACTGCGTTTTGAACTCAAAGGTCGAACACATCTCTTCGAATCAATTTCAGTTACTATTTCAGTTTTAATTTGGTAGTTGGCAGTAATTATAGTAGGGAATGAATGTTTATCAATAACTTGGTATATTCTATACATACAGTGTGGCGTTTATATTTATTTGAATTGTTTCTCGTTACTGTTACGTTCCAAGGTTTAATAATCAGTATCCAATTTTTTTGCCTCCGTTGTGGGGCTTTTACTGTGTTTAGAATAATATTTATTTTCTTATTTAGCGTACGTTATGTGAACCTTATGTATACAAAAACTTTATTTTACTAGAAGATTCTATAGTATCAAGCCAGACCAGCTTAATAAATATGTAAGGTATAGATAATAATATTAATACAGAATAATATTGTTTTATAATCTATAACATCCGATAAAAAGCAACTGAAACAACAAAAGTTAGTAAATTTGACACTCGGGAAAGTTAGCGCATATTCTGAGTTTGTCCCAAAAGGCAGTTTCGTTTATAGCCAGCTTGTTGGCTTTCTAGTCATGTCAGGTCAGGTATTCTAGGTCATTGATCAAGAAAACTTGCCACCTCCATGCAGCATAAAGGAGGTGCCACCTGTAGCTGCATAGACCCTCTTACTAGGGCAAATCTGGTCCTGTAACTAGGACCCCCTTCGTTCTGGGATAAGGACGCCCTTGGTCCTGGATTAAGGACCCATATACTTGGCTGCAGGGGTATATGGCCTGACCAGGCAGATGGTGATCTACCAATGGCTGGTCAGGAGTAGAGTGTTCTCATGTCCACTCTGAGAGCACTTCACTGCGACCTGCACCTGGCAGCAAGGGTACAGTACAGGGCATGACCCAGCAGATGAGCTGCAACAGCCAATGGTGGGTCGTGTGCGCCAGAGTAGATATGGGTGATGGGCCTCATATCTGACTCCATTGCGACACCCACCCTGTGGAATGGCAAACCAGGGTGTGGTATTTGCCCCGAGAGCTGACTCGGCAAAAAAGCACCCCCCAACCCCCACTATGGATTACATTAGCAATGCGGAGGTCCGGCCACTAGAGGCCAGTGGAATTACCGGACACAATCGGCCTCACAGGCGTAAGTTA
>JAUCBJ010007528.1:0-21922 GCA_032718475.1 Nemertoderma westbladi
TATCACTGTCATTAAATAGCTGGGAGAGTAAAATTACAATAGTTTCGTCAACAGGTACGTTTGTAAACAGATTTTTAACATCAAAGCTGGCCATATATAAATCTTTGCCTGGATTAAGTTCAGTAACCTCTTTAACAAATGAAAAAGTATCCCGAACTGTGTGTTCGTTTACTGTATGTGGTTGTAATTGAGGGACTAGAAATTTAGCTATATTATACTGAATAGTGCCTATTGCTGATAGTATGGGTCTAGTGGGACAGCCATCCTTATGGACTTTGGGAAGGCCATAGAGGATACCGGGATGTGTACCAGTTGGTTGTAACCTACTGTAATCTTCCTTAGTAATATTCCAGTTTGGTTTCAGTTTCGACAGTAATTTCTTATAGCGGTCTTCAGCCCTAATGCAGTCTAGAAACCAGTTATCAGGGTTAGAGTTAATTTCCTTAAATTTACTTTTGTCTGATAATACAGTCATTACTTTAGAGATATAATCGCATTTGTTAAGGATGACAACACCATTACCTTTGTCAGGCTTAACAATAACGATATCAGTGTCGGCAGAAAGCTGTTTTAAAGCTTGGCGCTCTTTTTTAGTGAGATTACTTTTTAGTTTTTTTGTGTTAAAGCTATAGAGGGAGGATAGGGCAGTATCTCTCAAGCGGTTTCTCACAAGTTCCCGTGAGAAACCACCGGCACGGTTGATGGGTGTAGAGGAGAGGGAGCGATAAAGTTTTTCAAATGGTACGAGGAAGTCGGCGTAATCAGCTTTATCGGGAACGATTGAGTAGCGAAGTCCTTTACACAGAAGCGATTTTTCATCGTCAGTGAGAATGCGAGTAGAGTAGTTAAATATTACAGAGTCCGGGTTGATTTTAGTTAGCGACTCTTCTCGGTGAAGTTGTATCAGTTTCTTTGCGTGAGTTCTAGTTTGGTGTTTCAGGCGACGGTTTAGGCAGAGTTCACTTTGCCGAATGACGAACGCGTAGTCAAGGCCTGATAAAATGGACCTCAGGCTGTATCGCTGTCCATCTAAGGCACGTTGTAATCCTTTCCCAATCCGCCGTTTATTAGCTAATTCGGTTGTGAGTAGGCGTTTCTGACAGGCTCGGTACTCCGGAGTTCCGATAAGTTGACTGTCCGCGGTTTTGAATCGCAAAAAATGAGGTATGACGTTAGAGTCTAGACAGGATTGCAGGAATTGTATATCTAAGTTGTTTTTTTCTAATTTAAATTGGGATTTTTCAAAGACACGGAACGTCTTTAATGATTCACTGGAGTAGCGCTTCTCGAAAACAGAGGTTATTGAAGTCCCAGTGGGGTAACGTAATCGTAGTAAAATTATAATAATTAGCGCGAATGAAAATAATGCCATAATTAATTAAGCGGAACGTTTCGATTTATTACATTAAACCATCATCAGCCAATACTACAGTAAGATACATAAAGTTTAAATTACATTCTAAATTATTAATATTACTGCAAAATATGTGAAAACATTACAATACGAGAAGATATAGTAGCCTAACTACTTGCATACGTAATACTGAATTAAGTAAAATAGTGCACGGTAAAATCATGAAATCAGACAACTAAATTGATAATGAGTACAACACCAATATTAATTAATACATACTGTATAATACTGTAGATACGGTCTATGTAGTGTGTGTAGTTTTTAGAACAATAGTAAAGGGAATGAGGTTCCCTGAATATTTAGAGTAGGTCTGTGGCGGGAGATAACTAGGCTTTCTTTAATTAATAGGTCGTAATTAGTATCAGCTCTACCTATTATTGAGAAGTCATTGTAATTAAAGGTGTGATCCTCGTCTAGGGCGTGTTCTCGTACAGTGGAGTGTTTGGGAGAGGCTGAAGTTTTTCCTGTTCGAGGGGAAACTCCCAAGTGTTCGCTGATCCTTGCTTTGTAGTGACGCTCGGTTTTACCGATGTATGTAGCATTGCAGCTACTGCACGTAAATTTATATAAAGCAAGAGGTCTGAGACACAGGGGAAGTCTATCCTTAAATGGAAAGTGAACTCCTAACCTACGTGTAGGGCGAAAAATAATCTTAAAATTACATTGGGGAAACGCTTTGCTAAGTAACTGTAGTCGTTTTTTAAGCAGGATTGAGTATGAACCAATGAACGGTAGTACAAGATAGACCGGACGTTTAGGAACAGTGGGGAAAGTCGGTTTAGAACCTGTCATACATTTAACTGTTATCCTATCAGTAGCCATGGACAGTAAGTGCTTAGGGTAACCATTGAGGGACAATAGACCATGGAGGGTATTAATTTCCTTATGAAATTGGCACCAGGTAGAACAAATCATAAGGATTCGATAAACAAGTGTTGAAATTAGAGCAATTTTGAATTGATCTGGAATAAAGCTATCAAATGGTGTATACAGGCCTGTAAAAGTTGGTTTACGGTAAACAGATGTAATGTATTTATTATCTGTGTTTTTTGTAATGAGAACATCTAAGAATTGTAGGGAGCCATTAGATTCGAATTCAGCTGTAAACTCTATATTTCTGTGCTGTTTATTTAGGTATTTCATAAAGTCATAAGCGTGTTGCCGATCACGGAATAAAATAAAAGAGTCATCTACGTAACGTCGGTAAAATAAAGGTTTGATTGAAGTAGGGCATTGGTTGAGCCAGCGTTTTTCATGAAAGCATAAAAAGGCGTTGGCAAAAGTTGGACCCAGCGGACTGCCCATTGACACCCCATCTACTTGAACGAATTTTTTATTATTGAAAATAAATTCTATATTTTTAGCTGAGAATTCTAGAATTTTCTTGTACTGCGCCCTTGTTAGCCCATCTACAGTATCACTGTCATTAAATAGCTGGGAGAGTAAAATTACAATAGTTTCGTCAACAGGTACGTTTGTAAACAGATTTTTAACATCAAAGCTGGCCATATATAAATCTTTGCCTGGATTAAGTTCAGTAACCTCTTTAACAAATGAAAAAGTATCCCGAACTGTGTGTTCGTTTACTGTATGTGGTTGTAATTGAGGGACTAGAAATTTAGCTATATTATACTGAATAGTGCCTATTGCTGATAGTATGGGTCTAGTGGGACAGCCATCCTTATGGACTTTGGGAAGGCCATAGAGGATACCGGGATGTGTACCAGTTGGTTGTAACCTACTGTAATCTTCCTTAGTAATATTCCAGTTTGGTTTCAGTTTCGACAGTAATTTCTTATAGCGGTCTTCAGCCCTAATGCAGTCTAGAAACCAGTTATCAGGGTTAGAGTTAATTTCCTTAAATTTACTTTTGTCTGATAATACAGTCATTACTTTAGAGATATAATCGCATTTGTTAAGGATGACAACACCATTACCTTTGTCAGGCTTAACAATAACGATATCAGTGTCGGCAGAAAGCTGTTTTAAAGCTTGGCGCTCTTTTTTAGTGAGATTACTTTTTAGTTTTTTTTGTGTTAAAGCTATAGAGGGAGGATAGGGCAGTATCTCTCAAGCGGTTTCTCACAAGTTCCCGTGAGAAACCACCGGCACGGTTGATGGGTGTAGAGGAGAGGGAGCGATAAAGTTTTTCAAATGGTACGAGGAAGTCGGCGTAATCAGCTTTATCGGGAACGATTGAGTAGCGAAGTCCTTTACACAGAAGCGATTTTTCATCGTCAGTGAGAATGCGAGTAGAGTAGTTAAATATTACAGAGTTACAAAATTATCAATTTAGTTGTCTGATTTCATGATTTTACCGTGCACTATTTTACTTAATTCAGTATTACGTATGCAAGTAGTTAGGCTACTATATCTTCTCGTATTGTAATGTTTTCACATATTTTGCAGTAATATTAATAATTTAGAATGTAATTTAAACTTTATGTATCTTACTGTAGTATTGGCTGATGATGGTTTAATGTAATAAATCGAAACGTTCCGCTTAATTAATTATGGCATTATTTTCATTCGCGCTAATTATTATAATTTTACTACGATTACGTTACCCCACTGGGACTTCAATAACCTCTGTTATTCACATATACTTAGCAATCTATCGCATCGCGATTAGGCCGAAGTCTTGGCTTGTGAAATACAGGCCATACACAATACAGTAGCTACATAATACTGATAATTTGGTCTTAAAAGTCAAAGTTAAAACATGCCTCTAGCTGTCTAGTACAACTAAATCGACCATTGTGGTTCCAAAGAAACCAAAATGAGTCACAAAGCACCACTAAACGAGCACCATAACGCTATGGGGTATTTTTATACCCCATCTTACCTAACTAAGTTGTTTTCAAATTAAGGGCCCATAACATTTTTCATAAACAAAATTTTATGGGTTTGACCCACACAATCGTTAGATTACAAGTTTTTTGGAAGATACTATGAAGTTGGACATACATAATATGAGAGATTGTCGAAAAATATCAAAAGTAATCCCCTTGGGGTATTATTTTACCCCACGTTACCGGGGGAGGGTTAAAGAAAATAATTAATTACGCAGTACTGCTTGGTAACTGACGAAAATAATTAATTGTGCAGGCGCACTGGTAACTTAAATAAATAATTAATTAACTTCGGAAATAATAATTATCTTATTTTATTAACTCCTCCAGTCCTCCTAGCTAAGTACCTTAGTCAGGCAGGCATTCAGCACTCAGGCTCAAGCAGTCTTTGAAACTTCGCTTATTACAGCTATTACTCTTACACTGTCAATCAAAAGCACCCTGTTGTTGTTGTAGGTTTACTCAAGGCTGTATTTCCTTGCATGTAGCCACATTATATCCAGCCCTCAGATGAGTGTCCGAGATTCCTGTCGGCGGCTTTGATCATAAAGCAAGCTGGATAAAATTTACAAACTCCCCAAGCCACCCCTCAAACGGGTGGAATTTAGCCCAGAAGAACGAATTAGGACACCCATTAAAGGGCTGGATTGTCCACCCGTCTAACAAGGTGAAAGTTCCTAGCTGCAGTAATCCTGTAATCAGTAAATGTAAGGTACTGAAATAAAATGTCTACAATGTGACCGACCGCCGGAATTCAAATCTGCCTCCAATTTAATCATATTTCGGTTATTTAGGATTTCCCTTAAATAATTTATGGTCAAAAATTTGCAATTTCTGGTGAAAATATACAAGATGCCATGAAGCCACAGGCCATAAAATAATTATGGCGAAACGCCTAATGTTATTTATGAAAACTTAACTTAATCATACGGTGAAATTTATTCGTGATTATGTTAAGGTGATTTACCATATAGAATACGGCCAATTTATGTGGCATTAACTAAGGTAAGGTAGTTCACTGAATCCTTTTTTACAGTGTAGGCTACCGTATCACTTTTGCATACCGACTGACCAATGGATGTTAGTATCATAGGCCTACTGCCATATACCAATACCGGTACATGATTGCTTTGCTACTGACTTCTTACTACAGTACTGCAGTACTACATACAATCAGCATCGGTATTTTTTGGGTTATAGAGCTGTAGAGTGACTAGGGGTACCGGTACTGCGTGTCTGACCATATGGTTTCCCTCAATTGGTAAAGTGATCGTTTATTGTTCTGGTTATAAAAGCCTGCCTCTGCAACCTGCTCATTTCCCTCAATTGGTAAAGTAGCCGTTTATTGTTTTGGTTAGAAAAGCCTGCCTCTGTAACCGTAACCTGCTCCTTTCCCTCAATTGAGTGTTTTTCACTGTTTCTGAAACCCAACGGCTGAACGGTGTTTTGGACACTTTTGAAGAAAAAAAAAATGTCCATCGGTACGCTATTGTGACTTCCCCGACATTCAGACCATCGGGAAGGCAAGTCATATCAGGTTGTAATGGTTGTAAAATACGAAGCCAGGCTGAGATTATTACTGTAGATGTGCAATCACGGTTATAAACACAGTTCAACTTAGTTTCCCGTCATCAGTTAGAGTAGAGTAGATAGAGTAGATTTCTACCCAATACTCGGGCACTGCATATGCTCTATTAGTTGTTTTGATGATGTTACATTCCCGATCTTAACATTAATTGTGTGCGCTATTGCCTAAACATGAAACTGTAGCGGTAGTATTTACTGCTTTGGTCTATAATATTTTTTAGATGTGGAAGGGTTTCAATTTGAAACGACACTAATAACATTATCGAGTTGCCTAAGCAACCACAACAACACTCACCTATACGCAATTTTATGATCATTTGGAAAGTATCACGTTTAGTACTAACGGAGCGAGCCTTCTTAACGGAGAACTCACTAACAGAGGCCTAAATACTCGTTCGGATCGCCCATTATGAGTTCTACGTTAAGTGCATTTCCGTTAAACCTCCGTTAACTTTAAAATTAACGGAGCTCCGTGTCGCCCGCTCCTGATCTAATACAAACACGCATGTTCAATTTTTTCGAGCCTTGCGTAGTATTTAAATCCATTTCCTTGAATAAATATCGCTCCAGAGGTCGTGGGGTTCTACCCCTGCAGGCAGGCCAGGGGCGGGCGACACGAAGCTCCGTTAATTTTAAAGGTAACGGAGGCTTAACGGAAGTGCACTTAACGGAGAACTAATAATGGGCGACACGAACGAGTATTTAGGCCTCCGTTAGTGAGTTCTGCGTTAACGCTCTGTTAGTACTAAAAGTGATACTTTCCAAATGATCATAAAATTGCGTACACGTGAGTGTTGTTGTGGTTGCTTAGGTAACTCGATAATGTTTATTATTGGAGTGCCGTTTCTAAAAAGTATTATAGACCAAAAGCAGTACATACTACCACTACAGTTTCATGTTTAGGCAATAGCGCACACAATTAATGTTAAGATCGGGAATGTAACATCATCAAAACAACTAATAGAGCATATGGAGTGCCCGAGTATTGGGTAGAATTCTACTCTATCTCTCAATGGCCAACGACTTCCACCTGGTCATTGAGGAATTGTTCATAAAATTATGTATCTCGAAGATTGCTGAAAGGGTCTAACTGATGACGGAAAACTAAGTTGAACTGTGTTTATAACCGTGATTACACATCTAAGTCCACCCATATCAGCTGTAATGCACCGCAATGTTTAATTAGAACTCAAATAGGACTTGGATAATGCGGAGATGACTGAATGTCACACAGAACGTGAATTCAAGTTCTATACTATGAAAGCTAAAAATATAGTTTTTCCGAATGCATTTAGTTATGTAGAGTAGAATACAAAACATTTCTTAACGGAACCTTAAAGGTGCCTACTGGTGGATGGTGTAAAATACCTTAATGGAGAGTCCTCCGTTAGTGTAACGGAGCTTCGAGACGCTGGCTTCCGTTAGTTAAAGCCACCGTTAATTTAACGGAGGTTTCGTGTCGCTCAAAATTTTAGTTAACGGCGCCGTTAGCACTAACGGAGCTTCTTGTCGCCTGCCCCAGGATAGTTTTCGTTTTGGCACAAATGTTTTAAAGGGAGGGACTAACCATACCAGGGCAGGGCGCATATATGCTTTGTTAATTAAATAGTCGTTAAATGAGTACCAGTTATCTCTTTGCCTGTAAGCAGTAGGCGGCCTACTGTAGGCCTATAGTTCTGTGGTAAATGTGTTGACGCGTCGGTCTAAGTTTGTAAATGTTTTTTGGGTTCGAAATATGATGATGGATATAAAGAAATATAAAATGAATGAGTTGATGATAATATGACATAGTTTAATCTTTTATAATAATAATTAATAATCGCACTCTCATTATACTCCTAATATATATCACATTGCTACCTAATTGCTAATGTATCCTATAAATGCTACGATCTTTTATACTACTATATTTTATTATAAAATGTTTCATGTGCCTATCACAGAAAGTTATATCCAATAGGATTTCACATACTGGGTGAAAAGTAAGGAACAGAAAATGATTGAGGATTCACATCAAACTTATAACTCTCAATAACTACAGTAAAAAACTGGCTAAATTAATCGTGCATAGAGATAATGATTCCTGTCCTAAGGTAGACTAAAAATGTTGTACAGAAAACAGCATTACAAATGACAGGTCGTGATTGACATATTATGCATGCTGAGTCTACATGTGCTTCATGTTTACATATAGAATAATAATAAATAAAAAACGCATCTGAAATAACATGTGCCAAGGGGCAATTCATGCATGTCTTCTAATCTCGGGAAAATATGTCAAAATAATTTTGTTGTTACATGATCGCAAACCTTCTACCGTTAACATGTGGTGTCTATACTGGAAATGAGTCGTGAGACCTTCTTTTCTATTTTTCGTACTTGTTACAAGGAGGTCTACTTGTTTTTTTTCGTTTCCGCAGTCATTGCCTCTAACATAAGAAGGACGACCGAATCTGTGCAACTACTGTATATTTTTTTCATTATCTATTTACTAAATTGTTGCAGAAATTACGTTATTTTATTTTCTTCAATACTAGACTCTTTTCACTGATAAATTAATAAAGATAAAGCCAACTTTACTAGTGTAGGTTTTGGGGAGGTTTAAGTCGAAGTCGCCTTGAGGGTGGTTAGTGAGGGTTGGGGAGGAATTAGGGAGTGGGGAGAGACCCTGGGCGGTGTGGGGGGTTGATGTGTCTGTATGGATTCCATAGTGTCTATTTATACCGAATAACTCGTTCAAGTCATCTCCAACCTCACCTATATCGGGTTTATATTCCAGTTGGTCCTCTGTCTTAATGCGTAGGATAATTGGAACATCCGACTGGTCTGATGGAGGTTGGGTAGAATAATGGTTTGATTCGGTTGTGGTTACTATTGAAATTGGGTTTGGCCTGGTGTCTACCGGACTCAGTTTGGGGTTCATTTGTATTTGTTCCCCCGGGAGGTCTGTCTGGTTGAGAAGTAGTAACATCGCCAAAGGCTGCATAGAGGAGAGTTCGGTAGGTGGAATGTGTTGATTCGAGTTTCGAGATCTCTGGTGGATTCCAATTCCGGTCGCAGGATTGTCATTGTGTCGTAACCTAGTACTTCGATCTGTCATCGTTGACGCCGATATCCTCATTGGACTCTGTGGCAGACTGGTCTCGCGCGGTACCCCGTAGTCAGGACAGCGGCCGGTGATTCGGTTATGTTGGTGGTGGCGGCATTCTTAAACCCAGAGGAGAGTGAACGCTGCAGCCACTCAGCAATATGACCAGCCGTACAATAATTAACAATGTGCTGGTAATAGTCCAGAAAACTTGAGTTTGCGTCCAGGTATTCCGCTCTATCCTGAATCCGTACTAGTGGTAATCTCCTCTCCCCTGTCAACATTTTTTATCAGAACGCGTCTAAAATTTTAACAGGCTTTGTTCAACCTATAGTGACCAACTTGGAAAACAAAAATTTCAATATATTGCTAATACCGCTTCGCGCAGCACGTCACAAACTCAAGAGTTCTTATATTTTTTGCAAAAAATCTAATTTTAAAATGAGCGACATTTACTCAATTTTCATTAAATATAACTGAAATTCGATATACAGACAGTCCAGCATAGGTACTTAATGATGTTAAAAAAATTTGTCATGAGAGATCGATTTTCCCTTCGTGCAGCACGTGAGAAAAAATATTGTCCCAATGTATATTTTCATGTAGTATGCACTCCTCCTGCAGTCCTGAGGTGGACTACACAACACATAAATCATGTCCAGTACATTGTGCAATGGATATGGAGGGTAGGTCTACTGTAATTACTGCTGTAGCTGTACAGCATTCCGTGCCATTACCTCTCAGGCTCTCTGTACTTGTAGGCCTGTACAGTACTTTATCTTTGTAGCCTGGTAGCCTACCACCTACCGTTACACTGGGCTACCGCGTCCAACCTATTGAATATTGACCTTTAAAGGTACAGAGGCAACTGCGCTCGCATTAAGGAACCACAAGATCATCTAGTGGCATGGCTCCGGGTTGCGAAAATTATATAGGATATTATTTTCGGTTTATTAAATTAAAATCAACATAAAATTTTTAAATATCATCATATATAGTTTACAATAGTTATTAAAGTGTTTCATCAAGGGCATAGATAAATAGCCAGAACAGCAGAATGGTAATTAAAAGTATAAGTATTTCCCCGCAGGCAGGCAGGCATAGATAAATAGCAGAATGGTAATTAAAAGTACAGTATAAGTTTTTCTCCACAGGCATAGATACATAGCCAGAATGGTAATTAAAAGTATAAGTATTTCCCCGCAGGCAGGCAGGTGGCAGGCATAGATAAATAGCAGAATGGTAATTAAAAGTATAAGTCTTTCTCCACAGGCATAGATAAATAGCCAGAATGGTAATTAAAAGTATAAGTCTTTCTCCACAGGCATAGATAAATAGCCAGAATGGTAATTAAAAACATAAGTGTTTCACCGCGGGCATAGGGAAGATCGACAAAAAAAATTGCCCCCACTGGTACGGATTCAGGTCATTCTTCATTCAGGCCATTCTTCGAGAAACGTCCGCACAAACGAACCATTTTCTGAACAGATGTTCGCGAATATTGATTTGGTAATTACCAATGCGCTGTCCGACTCACAAGTAAAGCGTTCCATTGTCTGATTGTGTCACTTCGGAGTTCAGCTCGTCCCGGTTCGAGAAGCAATGAATAATAATGTTTAAAATTAGGCAGTGATTTTTTATGGCAGTGATTTTATATGTCCTTTTATTTGACTTTTTTTTTGTCCTCCTTTTTTTACGAATTGTGCATAATGACTTTTGTTGTCCTTTTAATATACTACTGTATATATACTACTATATATACATATTCTACTATACTATTTTTTATATTATACATAGGCCCTATATTTTTTAGATATGTAGCTGAACACACACATTCCCAGATATAGATTATTTAAACCTGCCTTAGCTATTTTCGTCTAGTAACTTGGTTGCATTATGTAAGTTAATTTCTGGTATAACTAAATTGTATGTATAATAATTTTCTTATACATACAGTCATAACAGACACACTGACTGACAGGCAGACAAAATTTTAGATTTGGCAAATAGTGAAAACGACATCGTAATTAAGTAAAACCCCCTTATTACAAAATGTTGGGTGGTGTGTTTTATTTATTTAGGCCTATTTGTTATATTTCTTGAGAGACAAACAGACAGACAGAGACAGACACAGTGACCTCCAGTAATAATAGAAATAAAACATTTCATTCATTTTGATTAGATGTGTAAACTTTTAGTCTGCACCCCCCCTTTCTGGCTCTGGTCCCTCCCCTTGTGAAATCCTGGCTACGCCATTGGCTGGAACCACATCTCGAGCAATAAATACCACGAGCGGAGGAGTATGTTTCCTATCAAGCGAGGCATCGAATAATCAGGTCTATTGATCATATACAATTCACCAATTATATTATTTGATGTGGAGGTTTTAATTGGTGGTAGTGATGCACAGCTTATTTTGTCAGCTTATGCACCCGAAGACTCGGGTAAACCAACATGGAACTTCAATGACTTCCTTGGAAGATTAACCCTTTTAGTACTATGTCCCACCTGTTGTACCATAACCACCTGCGCTATGTCCCAACTGTTGTACCATGGCATCTCACTTGATAAGCAGGCCATCCACCACCCAACAGCGCCTTAGAAAGTGTTCCAATTCACTATTCAGTGCCTTAGGACAATAATTTTTGAAATTTTTTTGCAGCCATTTGATTGGCTAATGGGTTTACCTTGCCTTCTATGGAGATTCAAATCTAGGCCTTTTACTTCCAACTTTGCTGCCTTTGTTGAGGCAGGGCGAATTGGTTGTAGGTAGATTGTTGACTACTATCCATTATACATTACGGGGTACCGTGCCCTAAACCCTGGAGTGGTTTGTTATCTCGTTTGTGATTGGATAACACATCATAATATTATCCTGTAGGTGACTAAAAAAGCTACTACGTTCCATCCATCCATTTGTTAGTAATTGTATATTCAGTCAGTCATTTGTGAATCAATTTACGGCACTGCTGCACTTATGTGTATGACGTATGCTGTTTTTTATTAGGCCTATAATTATCATATAAATTTATAATAATTATTTATTACCGGTATAGGCCTATATCAATTAATTATTATTATTATTATTACCGGTACGTAGTGCGTAGTGAATTAGAATTACGGTAGAATTTATTCTCATAATATATACTGTAATAGGCCTAGTGAAATTAAGTGTAGCCTATTACCGGCAGCCTACTTGTGCCATTTGGAATATACTGATATATACTATTTATTATATTATATAATACGATTATCTGATTATATTAATTATTAGGGCCTATATTGAGTGACTGTACGTCTAACAGTCTAACAGTGGCCATGGCAGACAGACCTGAAAGAGATCGCCATCCTGTTAATTACTATGGTTTTACTCTAAGTAATGAGAGCGACGATGAAGTCGATGATTATGTTGATGGTAGTGGAGAAAGTGGTGACGATGTGACGGGAATGGAAAGTGGGGATAACCAGGGTGATGCAGCTAGTAGTTCAAGTGAGGGTTCTGTTGATGATTCCGACGACTCATCAGACAGCAGCTCTCGTTATGCAATTGCACCTCTACCAGGTGACGGGTGGGATGTTGTCACTGAAGCCAGTGACGTTAGTTTTAGTGTCCAATTCGATTTTAGTGGAACACCGGGGTGGAACAATGGGATTGACACTTCTGAATTTAGTGTAATTGACTACTTCCAAGTGTTTCTACCTGATCAGCTATTTGAAGCTGTCGCCACGTGGACAAACATCCGTGCTCAGAAATTTTACACAAACGATGATGGTACTTGTGCTAAGAAGTGGAAGGTAATCACTGTGGCTGAGATGAAGAAATTCATCGGTCTAACTTTTCACATGGGTATCATCCGCAAACCAGATATCAGGTAAATAGTTTAATTTAAATTACCAGTACATACAGTATAAGCGATTTAGGATTGGGGTCTGAGAACTCTAACTGCTAACCAAAAGATGATGGTTTTAACCCTAATCGGAAATTTAAACGGCTAATTGAATTAAGAAACTATTGTCAGATTCGAATTCCTCGACTTCGATTACCCAAAAAAGTGAATCTGTTTCACTTCAAACACAATCCCAATATTTGACGAACAGACAGACAGACAGACAGACAATATTGGCTGAACGGATAAATAATTTAATAATCTGAACCAATGTTTGAATTCTACGTCATTCAGTGCCACTTGGGAGCTGTTAGATGTTTCTTAAGAATTCGTAATAACAAACTGATTAGATAGTAATATTTTGACAGACAGACATAATAACATGACAGACAGACAGACAATATCAGAAGAACGGCTAATCGAATGAATAAGTTATTGTTAGATTCGAATTCCACGGCATTGATTACCCAAAAGGAGATTCAGATTTCAGTTGAAACACAATTTTTCTATTTGACAGACAGACAGACAGACAGACAACAGACACATAAGGAAGGATAGGCTGTACAGAAAAACAGACTTCGGAAATGAAATCTACGGTAAAAACAACCTCATAATTGGGGAAACATAGATTATTTTGAAAGGAAGCAAGCCTGTGACATTTGTTGAAGTTTAAGAAATATTTTTATAATTTCATAAAATATATTCAGGTTCTGGAGGTACAAGATATTTTCCAATTCAGTACTAAAAGGGTTAATTGTACTAGCGGTTCTCGGCTTTCAACATCTTTAATACTGTAATACAAATCTTTACTTCAAATTTTTATCATAATTAGCTTCCAATGAATGTTAAATTTGCTATCGGTATAAATTAAGCGCAATAATTTTTATTGTCCGTTTAAATCCTTTTTTTGTCCTTTTTTTTAATTTTTTATGTCCTCCAAAAATCTAATGTTAGGTTCCATACTACCGGTTTCTCTACTGCTGTTCTCTCAGGCTATCAGTACCGGTATTAGTATATATAGCACTATTTTGCTGTATTGTATGTACAGATGTAGGTATAAAGCAGGTATTTCTGTATTTTAGTACCGGTACCGGCACCGGTACTGCTGTAGGCCTACTGTGTAGCCTACCATTTAAATACGGTACTGGTAGGCCTAACGGCTGACCGGTTGTTTTAGTTAGAAAATCCCGCCTCTGTAACCTGCTCCTTTCCCCCGCCTCTGTAACCTGCTCCTTTCCCTCAATTAGTTAAGTGATCGTTTATTGTTTTGGTTAGGAAATCAACGCCTCTGTAACCTGCTCCTTTCTCTCAATTTGTAATGTTATCGTTTATTGTTTTGGTTAGAAAATCCCGTCTCTGTAACCTGCTCCTTTCCCTGATTTGGTAAAGTGACTGTTTATTGTTTTGGTTAGAAAATCCCGCCTCTGTAACCTGCTCCTTTCCCTCAATTAGTTAAGTGATCGTTTATTGTTTTGGTTAGGAAATCCCGCTTCTGTAACCTCTGCTCCTTTCTCTCAATTGGTAATGTTATCGTTTATTGTTTTGGTTAGAAAATCGCGTCTCTGTAATCTGCTCCTTTCTCTGATTTGGTAAAAGTGACTGTTTATTGTTTTGGTTAGAAAATCCCGCCTCTGTAACCTGCTCCTTTCTCTCAATTGGTAATGTTATCGTTTATTGTTTTGGTTAGAAAATCCCGCCTCTGTAACCTGCTCCTTTCCTGATTTGGTAAAGTGACTGTTTATTGTTTTGGTTAGAAAATCCGGCCTTAACCTGCTCCTTTCCATCAATTGGTAATTGTTTTTTGCTATAAAATGAGTGTTTTGCTACGTCATGTGGTAATCGATTATCAACAACAGCCACAAACTATTAAATTTAGAGTCTTTTACAACAGGCGCATATATGGAATTCTATCTCATAGTCTATAAATCATGGAATGTTTTGTCACAGGCATAGTGAAACCAACTGTCCGACAGACCAGAAATCAACAAATTTTGAATGTTTTGGCATAGGCATGTTGTAATCAACTGTCTGACAGTCCAGAAATCAGCAGTCTGACAGTTTGAAGAAATACATACTGTACATAAAAAGTCATTAAAAGGACAACAATATGTTATACATATACAATGTGTTTTACTTTCTTCAGTAGATGCCATGGCAACGAGTCAGAATTGTGGGGCGAGCCACGAAGTTGGCGGAGCCTTAGCGAATTGACACTGTTAGGGGGTGGGTCAATTTATGCAAATAGTTGTCGTCGTCGTCGTCGTCGTCGTCGTCGTCGTTGTCGTCGTCGTCGTCGTCGTCGTTACGATTTTGACATGCTAATAACTTTGTCGGATTTAAAGCTGCCAAGTTGAAAATTTGTAGGTATCAATATGAGCAAAAGTTGAGATTTTTGAGAGACTTTCAGACACCATCAGTGCAATGGTCTCCCGCTAGAGGGCCACATGTCTAAACATTAAATGCCCTCCCATTTCTTTGCTTTTAATTCGTTTAAGCTGAAACTTGGCAGATATGTATTAGACCATTAGCTGTGACTTTCAAAGGAGGCGAATCCATCTGCAGTTCTCCAGTCTGCCGCTAGAGGGCCAACGTGACTATTTGCATAAATTGACCTACCCCCTAACAGTGTCAATTCGCTAAGGCTCTGCCAACTTCGTGCTGCGCGAAGTCCCCACTTCGTGTTAATAAAGTGTCTTTAATATCTGTTAGCCGTTTACACTATGTGAATTAATCACAATTAGAACATTCTTAACTATGGAATTAAATTGTGACAAGAAACGCAATTCCGACAGTATTCAGTGCACATAACACCATTACGCCTACAAGAACATCGCTGCGTCAAGCAGTCTTTCTGACAGGCACATGTATTTACTAGTGAATCAGGAATTGGTGAAAGGTGTTTATTGGGCAACAACATTCCATTTGCACCAGTATTCCAACCCAAATCTAATACACTTAGATTTATCACGGAGTCATTGCATAATGATGCAATCTTATTTATTATGTAGAGACATCGCAAAATGTGACCATTTATAGATTCAGTTGTTGGAGGGAGATCCTACTACTACTACTAGGATCGGCATGCTGCATTGCGGTTGCATTTTTAAGAATGCTGTCTATGAATTATAGGTCATTGATCAAGAAAACTTGCCACCTCCTTGCAGCATAAAGGAGGTGCCACCTGTGGCTGCATAGACCCTCTTACTATGGCAAATCTGGTCCTGTAACTTGGGCCCCCTTCGTTCTGAGATAAGACGCCCTTGGTCCTGGATTAAGGACCCATATACTTGGCTGCAGGGGTATATGGCCTGGCCAGGCAGACCTGCCTCTACCAATGGTACAAATGTTATCTACCTACTGTATGGCTGATCAGTAGTAGAGTGTTCTCGGAGTGCACTTCACTGCGACCTGCACCTGGCAGCAGGGGTACAGGGCATGGTCCAGCAGATGAGCTGCAAAGCCAATAATGAATCAATCAAATAATTAATAATGAAAAATATGAATCACTTAATTTCCGCATCAAAAAAATAGTAGTAGTAGAGTTTAAACAATCAGTTACCGCAACGGTACCGTTGGGTGTGAACGGGCTCCGGGTAGTATACCGCTGGCTTACCGCTTCAATACCGCCAGACTACTTTACCGTTCACACACAATTGGATGTGAACGGGGCTTTACTGGCATAGAGATTCAGATACTACAGAATGTCCAGACCAAGATTAGGCCCCGTGGCTGCCAGCCCGTGTGGAGGTGATAATACCCGGTATTCAAATAAACACAGGTACGGTACGGAACGGGCATAATCAGGTGATTCTGTAATGTAATAATGATAAGGCATTGATGCCTAACAGCATAATGCAGTCAGCAGTAATGGAATGCCTAACGTGCAAGTGAGGCAGTACAGTGCGAGTACAGCTGTGCAATGAACATACAGAATAATACACTACATTACCGAACCAGTACCAGAGTACTGCAGTACTGAAGTAGAAGTGCACTGGCTGGCACTTAAAATTTTCGACTGACAAATTGACCATTTTTTGAAAATTAAAATATCTCAATTTTATAAACCTTGCCAATGAAATCAGCACCTTTTAAAACATCAGTAGCCAAATTATACAGCCAAATTACCACTTTTGGCTATTTGAAAATTTCGAGCTACTTGTAATTTTGGTGCTCTTTTAGTTCGCTTTCGATTACTAATAATGAATTCGACTAACCAAAAAAAGCATAGTATGACGTTTAATGGTTATACCCAAGTCTTTGAAGTAAAATAAATTACTCGTGTATTTTGAGTAATTTTATCAATTTCGAAAGGTGCTGATATGGTATGGGACTCCCAGGAACTCCTCTTATCTCGAAAACAACTGGAGCTATTACATTTATATTTGTCTCAAATGAAAGGGGACATAATTTTATTCTGGCCCACTAAATTTGGGGGCCTTGCAGCAGCTTGGCGGGTCGTATCTATAGTAGGTCATGCATTTAAAATAGACACTTGGAAAAAACACTAGCTAGCATAAATAACAAAAAATAAATATAGCAAAAATACAAGATATTTTGTTTGTCTTAATTCAGTGCAACCCCACCCCCTCTGAATCTTAATGAAATTGAGTGGAAAATTAGCATTCGGAAGTGGCAAGTTTTAGTATCGTCTCGAGGCTATTTAATTACTTTTCAAACGCTTGTAGTTAAGGATTGCAAGCGAGGCACTACTACAGTATGTGTGTGTACCCATGATCGTGAATTTTTGTAGTAGCTAGTTTTTGCTACATTTTTTTTTAATGTTCTATGTTATATTAGCTATAAAAAATGTTCTAGAACAAATATTTTTTGTTCTAGAACATTTTTTAAAAAATTTATAATTCGTAATAAAACACCTTAAAATGTTAATCTGTTGCCTTTAAATACTATATTATTTAAATACTATTATTCTAGAATGTTTTTTAATGTTTACAGTAGTAGATTCACTGTAACTGTTTTCATTAAATAAAATACCACGTCACGAAAACAAAAAGTGCTCTAAAGATACAAATATTATTGACATTTCCAAAGAATTAAAGAATTCTTTAAAATACTAGCTAATTTGGAAAATTACTAGCTAGCCTGATAATTTGTATATTTAATGTTTATAGATAAATAAACTATTTATTACACATAATAACTAATTTTTAATAAATTTTTATTTTTAAATGTTCTAGATCAAAAAATATATATTTGTTCTAGAATATAATTTTTTTAACCTAACAATAGCTAAAATGAAATAGAATAGTTCTAAAAAAAAAGTAGCAAAAATTAGCTATAGTAAAAAAAATATGGTTATGGGTACACATACTGTACCACAAGTTTGCAACAGTTTGCAACACAGATAGCTTTAAAAGTATGTAGATTAGACCAATATCTTATAAATGTCCCAGATCAACCGGGTTGCCATGGATACACGGCCGCAAGATGTTATAATTCTAACTCCCTCGTCGACATTATTCCAAGGCTTAATAAATAAATAACACATTCGAAAAGAGTAAGGGGAAGCTATGGACCTTTCAATACCCTAATGGAACCAAAGCACAACTGGATTACATCTTCATAAACAAAAAGTGGAGAAACAGCATGATCAACTGCGAGGCATACAGCTCGTTCAACCTAATTGGTTCGGACCACAGAATTGTGACTGCAGAGATCAGACTCAGTTTGACAGCCAGCAAACCCAGGACAAGCAAGCAAATCAAATATGACTGGGAAAAACTCAGAACTGACAATGCTGTTAAGGATGCTTATACAGTAGAAGTTCAAAACCGCTTTGAAGCACTTCAGTCAATGGATGAAGACCAATCCACCAATTCAATATACCAGAATATAATAACAGCCCACAAGGAATCAGCTAAGAGGCATATCCCCCAGAAACCCAAACGAAAACAATATGTGCCATGGCAAAACTCTGAGGTTACTTGTAAGAGAGAAGATCTTAAGATAGCCTACAAAGTTAAAACCGAACAACCAACAACCGAAAACATTAACAAGGTTGAGAAAGCTAAGGACGATCTTAAATTGGCCTACAACATCAGCCAGGAAAAGTACATACAGGATAAAACTGAAGCAATTACAACTGCTCACATACAGCAACAATCAAGACTTACCTGGCAAACTGTAAATGAGGTATCTGGTCGGAAAAGTTGTGCAAAGGGGCGCCTCAAAGCCGATAGTCCTGAAGAACGTGTTGGGAAGTGGAAAAATCACTTCAGCAACTTGCTTGGGCAGCCACCAAACATCGAGGTCAGCCCTACAAGGAAAATATATGACAAGACACTACCTATAGAAACAGGGGACTTCACACCTGCCGAACTCCAAAGAAGCATTAAAAGCATGTCCAATAATAAAGCGAGTGGATTAGATGAAATCCCAGCGGAGGTATGGAAAACCGGAGTGCTAAACAGACCATTATTGAATGTTTGCAACCGGATGTTAAAAGGGGAAAAGCCACCACCAATTTGGACTAAAGGTCAACTAAAGCCTCTCCCCAAGAAAGGAGACCTCGGCATACCAACAAACTATCGTGGGATCTGTCTGCTTGTGGTAGCTGCCAAAATATACAATAAAATGATTCTATATAGGATTAGGCCTCACATAGAGAAACTACTGCGTAAGAGCCAAAACGGATTTCGACCAAGTAGATCAACAATAGCTCAGATACTTGCACTACGGAGACTGATTGAAGGAATTAAGTCAAAGAATCTCCCCGCTGTCATGACTTTTGTGGACTTCAAGAAGGCATTCGACTCCATCCATAGAGGTAAAATGCTTGAAATCCTAAGAGCTTATGGAATACCAGAAGTAATTGTTGCTGGCATTGGATTGTTATATTGTGACACAGAAGCGCAGGTACTCTCACCAGATGGTGAAACTGAGTTTTTCTCAATCCTGGCTGGCGTACTGCAAGGTGACACATTAGCACCATTACTATTTGTAATTGTGCTGGATTACGCAATGAGGACGGCCACAAAGGGTGAAGACCTGGGATTCACACTTCAAGAACGCAGAAGTAGTAGATATCCGGCAACTACAGTCACAGACACCGACTTTGCGGATGACATCGCCCTGCTCTCTAATACCCTAGCAGATGCACAGCTTCTACTAAATAAAGTGGAGAGGGCTGCTAAGGAGGTTGGATTGCATATAAATGCTACAAAGACCGAATTCATGACCTTTAATGTTGATGGAAACTTGACAACCATTGATAATAATCAACTAAGGAAGGTCGATGACTTCCAGTACCTTGGATCATGGATAGAGAGTAGCAAAAAGGACATAGAAGTTAGGAAAGCAAAGGCTTGGGTAGCTCTATCAAAAATGGATACCATCTGGAAATCAGATCTCTCCAGGCACCTGAAGACTAAGTTCTTTCGAGCCACAGTGGAAAGTGTATTTTTATATGGGGGTGAGACCTGGACACTGACTAAATCACTTGAACAACGAATTGATGGTTGCTACACAAGACTACTAAGGGCAGCCCTAAACATCAGCTGGAGACAACACATGACAAACGCCGAGCTTTATGGTACAATACCACCTGTATCAACCACCCTCCGTGAAAGCAGATTAAGATTCAGTGGGCACTGCTGGCGAAGTAAAGACGAGGTCATACCAGATCTACTGTACTTCTCTGGCAACCAACTCATGGAAAGCATAGTCGTGGACGACCGGCCATAACATATATAGATCAACTTGAAAGGGATACTGAACTTGGGAGAAACGAAATTGCGACAACTATGGAGAATCGGGAAGCCTGGAAGGATCTCATTTCCACTGTCCGAGTTCGCTCGACCTAGTAGTAGTAGTAATAAATATATTCTAAACCACGCATTTAACATGAAATTAATTGAATATTGCTAACCTTGAATACGTATTTTTATTTTTACTTTTTACTCTCAAATCATATGTATATATTTATAATTCCATTACCATATTTAGTGCATCTTACAGTATATAATTAATATTATAATACATCTTTTTTACTCTCACGTCATATGAATGAATATTTATTTATTTTCTAATTCTTTAGTGCCTTTTATATTTAATTAAATAAAATTGTATCTTTTGACAAAATAATGTACATTCTATTTAGTTTACCATATTGCACAGTAAATCGTTCCATTCAATGTTATACGTTGATAAATTATGTTATTGTTTTGTATTATCAATTTACTGAATTCCGTTTAGGTGTGCTCTACGAGTTCTCCTTGGTATGTTAATTTTAACCTTAAAACTATACAAGAATACTGTGTAGTAGTGCCGAAAGCGAAAATAAATATTCTGACGCACCCAGTATGGATGAGGGAGGTAAAACAATATATATTTCAAATTTCATGCAATCTCATTAAGATTTGTAGAATAATAATTGGTGGCCAAGTCACTGAATTAAGACACAAGATTCCTGGAGATGGCGTAGGTAAGCACCAACGAAGTGGATCTGGCAATAATTACCAATAATATATAATAATAATAGCTATTAAAATAATATTATTTCAAAATTATAATACTTACTATTGAAAAGAATCATAAAAAAATGTTCTAGAAGACTTTTATTATAAAATCTTTCAAATATGCAAAAAATTATTTTCAAAACGTGTGCTTATTAAATTTAGTAGGCAGAATGCAGCTTTCATGGTCGTATGTATACACCATGTCCTGGAATATAGTGTCGTTATTCAGGTACATGCCCCCCCCCCCCCCCCCAAATTTTTCTACAAATCTTAATGAGATTGCATGAAATTTGAAACAGAGATAGTTTCACCTCCCGACCACTGACTGGGTGAGCCAGAATTTTTATTTTTGCTTTCATTCTTTAGCTACTACTAGTACTAGGTCTAGCGAACTCGGACAGTGGAAATGAGATCCTTCCAGGCTTCCCGATTCTCCATAGTTGTCGCAATTTCGTTTCTCCCACGTTCAGTATCCCTTTCAAGTTGATCTATATATGTTATGGCAGGTCGTCCACGACTACGCTTTCCATGGGTTGGTTGCCAGAGAAGTAGATCTGGTATGACCTCGTCTTTACTTCGCCAGCAGTGCCCACTGAATCTTAATCTGCGTTCACGGAGGG
>JAUCBJ010007529.1:0-42325 GCA_032718475.1 Nemertoderma westbladi
TTTTTTCTTAAAATCGCTAATCCATTATAATTTAGCGTATTGCGCCAAAAGTATTTTTAAATTGTAGCAAATTACCTCCGCTATCTTTTTTCTTAACATTTATAATTAAAATTACGAATTTTAAGGGTCGAAAAATGTCGCGTAATTTTGGCCCTTTTTTTCATTTTTTTTTGGGGCCAAAAATGACCCCCTCTTAAAAGATAGAAAAAAAAATTACGGCAAAGAATATACCAATTTTATTGAATTTGGACCATCAGAACCGAAGTTAGAGCGATTTTAGTGAAAAAATAAAAAAAAATTTTTTTACAAAAAAATAAGAATGGTCAATATTGGATTTCGTACCCACGAACTTAGGTTTCATTAACATGATTGATAACCACTAGACTACGTGAACAATATAATTTGAAATTTTCGAGTGACTATTTTTAAACATCAATAACTTCGGTTCTATTGGGCCGTTTGATCTGAATCTTTTTTCATTGGATAGAGGATAGATTGTAGTGTGTGAAATAGGATACAACTTGGGAAAAGACGCATGTGCACATAGTTCAAATTGCACTTAAATAGTGCACATTTTTTCGATATTTCAAACACTATTATTTCAAGTTCTATACATCCTAGAATGTTATTTTTTGGGTTAAAATGTAGTTTGGAATGATTTCTAACTATAATCTTAACATTTGTTTATCTTTTTATGTCTATAAAGAGACTTAAAATGTCCATGAATATGGTCCAAAATCGCAAATGTCGCGATTTATTAAATTGGATTTTTGACACTTTTAGCAACTGACAATTGATCATGCACCATCGTAGATCGGTAGAGAATAGACATAAGTGTGTTAAATAGGAACCACCTTTAGGATCCGCTAAAGTGCACTTGTGCAAATATGTGTGCAAATGTGCAATTTTTTTTAATAAGGTCAAATGGTGTATTATTGGGTTCTTTTCGTTGCAGATAGTTTATTTTCATATTAATATGTTGTTTGGACCTTACTGAGCGCATTAGGAGTATGTGTACAAATAACCGGTCCTTATAAGGGTTCAATTGTATAAATTAATAATAAATAAGGTTGTAATATTCTAAAAACCAGTGTGATCTTAAATGAACTTTAAACAATAAATAGAGATCAGATAACAAATGGACCACACAATTTATTAAAAAACTCGCACCTCTTCGGACTTAATATATTGCTTCAATTTTATTCAACAGTAGATATTTGGGGGAAGTTAGATAAACTGCATTTATGCAGTGAATCTAACTTCCCCCTTCATGATATAATATACCAAAGACACACTCTTTGGAGGACCTGTTGTTTACTATGTAGACTTTGTTCAACCTAAACAACTTAAGTCAGATTAACAATATTATCCTGTAAAATTTCTAAGCAATGACTGGTATGAAAAATGCTGATCTTCGAACTATGGTTCTGTAATTAAATTTTATTACTTCAACTTTTATACGGATTTACCAGTAAAAGAAACCTAGAATCTATTATCACAATGTAACAGTATCAATAACCATATCTATTATATGTAGATCGTAACAGAAACAGCCTCGATTCACGTATTATAATTTCAGAGCTGAAATGTTTCGGTGACTATAACTTACAGATTTCGTATCATACGTACTAACGACTGAGTAGAATATATTAATATTAATGGGTCACCGGTATATAGAACAAGTGAACACTGGGAGCGAAAATATATTACATAAAATTTCGAGTAATATAAAATTAACGAGTGTCATTCAACCTATACCCCCCCCCCCCCCCCCCCCCCCCCCCTCCACGCTTTTCCCTTTACCTCGTGGTCTTTCTTTAAGTATATCTATATTGAGGGGCCCACCTTGGTGGGAAGAAATATCTTTTAAAAACATTCAGTAAGGGCGGCGTCGAGTGAGGTGAATTCGCCGCCCCTCTAAAGGACGCAGTCTACATGCTGGACGCGTAGTTACTGCGAAAACGGTGTCCCCCCCCCATTCGACCTATTTCCAGAGGTACGATTTTCTCGATTTTTCGAGGGGAGACGCGTAATGCCAAAAAAATAAGATTCTTCAGAGCTTTTAGCGAATCTATCGTTTTGACGGACATGACGGACAATTGTCTGGTTTTTTTGTCTTTTTTTCACTAGGACTCTTAAAAAACCTCTATTTGACGCATCCAGAGACACCGGGAATCGAAAGAGGGGGTCTAAATTAGACGTTTCCACTTCTTGGAATACCCCGCCTCCGGGCTTGTTTTCCGGCTATTGTCCGTCAAAGTTGAAAAAACGGACAAAATGACTTTGCGGGATCCGTAATAACTCGGCTACTATTTATCGTACGGGAACGAAAGTAACGCGGTTGGAATGATGACGAGTGGGTCTACCTTCGTATCGAATGGGGGTAAGAGATTTATTAAAATTTCGGGTGGAAAAAGGGGCCGTAAATTTGTACGTTTTTGTCCGTCTTTTTTCGAAATTTTATTTCCGAAATGTTTAATTTGACAACGCGGGTCGGATTCCACTAATTCTTTTTTGAAACTCGTAGGAGACCATTGGGGCTACGTTCGTATCGAGTGGGGGTACAACAAATATGTCGACAATAGGGGCCAAAAAGGGCCAGAATATGAAAAATAGTTTTTATCGAATATTTTTTTATTTTTCACTTTAGTTGGTTAAGGTACATTTTATACGGTCAATATCGATACGGGGAATTCAAATATGCTATCGGTTTTGCTGCGCAAATGATATAAAAAAAATGAGGGCCATTATTAAAATTTCGCGTTTCAAACTCACTGCGCGGGAACTCGTCCAGCTCGCAAACTACTTAACTTACGGGAGATTTGTTTACACAGACTTATAGAGCTTTAAATTATCTATCTAACAGCGTTAATTAGAGCGCCGTAGCTTATATACAACTGGTGCGGCAGACGATCGTGTGAAATAAAATATTTATAAAAAGGGACGAAAAATTTTTTTTTTCTAATAAATCACTACTCCATTATAATTTAGCGTATTGCGCCAAAAGTACATTTAAAATGTAGCAAATTACCTCCGCTATCTTTTTTCTTAACATATATAATTAAAATTAACAATTTTAAGGGTCGAAAAATATCGCGTAATTTTGGCCCTTTTTTTTCATTTTTTTTGGGGCCAAAAATGACCCCCTCTCAAAAGATAGAAAAAAAAATTACGGCAAAGAATATACCAATTTTATTGAATTTGGACCACCAGAACCGAAGTTAGAGCGATTTTAGTGAAAAAATAAAAAAAAATTTTTTTACAAAAAATTAAGAATGGCCAATATTGGATTTCGTACCCGCGACCTTAGGTTTCAATAACGTGATTGATAACCACTAGACTATGTGACCAAGAGAATTTGAAATTTTCGAGTGACTATGTTTAAACATCAATAACTTCGGTTTTACTGGGCCGTTTGATCTGAAACTTTTTTCAATGGATAGAGGATAGATTGTAGTGTTTGAAATAGGATACAACTTGAGAAAAGACGCATGTGCACTTAGTGCAAAATGCACTTAAATATTCGACATTTTTTCGATATTTCAAACACTATTATTTCCAGTTCTATTCATCGTAGAATGTTATTTTTTGGATTAAAATGTAGTTTGGAATGATTTCTAACTATAATCTTAACATTTGTTTATCTTTTTATGTCTATAAAGTGACTTAAAATGTCCATGAATATGGTCCAAAATCGCGAATGTCGCGATTTATTAAATTGGATTTTTGACACTTTTAGCGACTGACACTTGATCATGCACCATCGTAGATCAGTAGAGAATAGACATAAGTGTGTTAAATAGGAACCACCTTTAGGATCCGCTAAAGTGCACTTGTGCAAATATGTGTGCAAATGTGCAATTTTTTTTAATAAGGTCAAATGGTGTATTATTGGGTTCTTTTCGTTGCAGATAATTTATTTTCATATTAATATGTTGTATGGACCTTACTGAGCGCATTAGGAGTATGTGTACAAATAACCGGTCCTTATAAGGGTTCGATTGTATAAATTAATAATAAATAAGGTTGTAATATTCTAAAAACCAGTGTGATCTTAAATGAACTTTAAACAATAAATAGAGATAAGATAACAAATGGACCACACAATTTATTAAAAAACTCGAACCTTTTCGGACTTAATATATGGCTTCAATTTTATTCAACAGTAGATATTTGGGGGAAGTTAGATAAACTGCATTTATGCAGTGAATCTAACTTCCCCCTTCATGATATAATATACCAAAGACACACTCTTTGGAGGACCTGTTGTTTACTATGTAGACTTTGTTCAACCTAAACAACTTAAGTCAGATTAACAATATATCCTGTAAAATTTCTAAGCAATGACTGGTATGAATAATGCTGATCTTCGAACTATGGTTCTGTAATTAAATTTTATTACTTCAACATTTATACGGATTTACCAGTGAAAGAAACCTAGAATCCATTATCACAATGTAACAGTATCAATAACCATATCTATTCTATGTAGATCATAAGAGAGACATCCTTGATTCATATATTATAATTTCCGAGCTGCAATGTTTCGGTGACTATAACTTACAGACTTCGTATTATGTACAAACGACTGAGTAGTATATATTAATATTAATGGGTTACCGGTATATAGAACGAGTGTAGACTGGGAGCGAAAATATATTACATACAATTTCGAGTAATATAAAATTAACGAGTCCAGTTCGTCTCCCCTCGTGTCATTCGACGCATACCACCCCCCCCCCCCCCCCCCCCCGTCCACGCTTTTCCCTTTACCTCGTGGTCTTTCTTTAAGTATAACTTCATTTTGGGTCCACCTTGGTGGGAAGAAACATTTTTTAAAAACATTCAGTAAGGGCGGCGTCGAGTGAGGTGAATTCGCCGCCCCTCTAAAGGACGCAGTCTACATAGAGGACGCGTAGTTACTGCGAAAACGGTGTTCCCCCCCCCATTCGACCTATTTCCAGAGGTACGATTTTCTTGATTTTTCGAGGGGGGACGCGTAATGCCAAAAAAATAAGATTCTTCAGAGCTTTTAGCGAATCTATCGTTTTGACGGACATGACGGACAATTGTCTGGTTTTTTTGTCTTTTTTTCACTAGGACTCTTAAAAAACCTCTATTTGACGCATCCAGAGACACCGAGAATCGAAAGAGGGGGTCTAAATTAGACTTTTCCACATCTTGGAATACCCCGCCTCCGGGCTTGTTTTCCGTCTATTGTCCGTCAAAGTTGAAAAAACGGACAAAATGACTTTGCGGAATCCGCTATAACTCGGCTAATATTAATCGTACGGGGACGAAAGTAACGCGGTTGGAAAGGGGAAGAGTGGTACTACCTTCGTATCGAATGGGGGTAAGAGATTTAATAAAATTTCGGGTGGAAAAAGGGGCCGTAAATTTTTACGTTTTTGTCCGTCTTTTTTCGAAATTTTATTTCCGAAATGTTTAATTTGACAACGCGGGTAGGATTCCACTAATTCTTTTTTGAAACTCGTAGAAGACCATTGGGGCTACGTTCCTATCGAGTGGGGGTACAAAAAATATGTTGACAATAGGGGCCAAAAAGGGCCAGAATATGAAAAATAGTTTTTATCGAATTATTTTTTATTTTTCACTTTAGTTGGTTAAGGTACATTTTATATGGTCAATATCGATACGGGGAATTCAAATATGCTATCGGTTTTGCTCCGCGGACGCTATTAAAAAAATGAGGGCCAATATTAAAATTTCGCGTTTCAAACTCGCTGCGCGGGAACACGTCTAGCTCGAAAACTACTCAACGTCTGGGAAACGTATTTAAACATTCTTATAGAGCGTTAAATTATCTATCTTTCAGCGTTAGTTACAACGCCGTAGCTATTATACAACTGGAGCGGCAGACGATCGTGTGAAATAAAATATTTATAAAAGGGACGAAAAAAATTTTTTTTTCCTTAAAATCGCTAATCCATTATAATTTAGCGTATTGCGCCAAAAGTATTTTTAAATTGTAGCAAATTACCTCCGCTATCTTTTTTCTTAACATTTATAATTAAAATTACGAATTTTAAGGGCCGAAAAATATCGCGTAATTTTGGCCCTTTTTTTCATTTTTTTTTGGGGCCAAAAATGACCCCCTCTCAAAAGATAGAAAAAAAAATTGCGGCAAAGAATATACAAATTTTATTGAATTTGGACCATCAGAACCGAAGTTAGAGCGATTTTAGTGAAAAAATAAAAACATTTTTTTTTTGCAAAAAATTAAGAATGGCCAATATTGGATTTCGTACCCACGAACTTAGGTTTCATTAACGTGATTGATAACCACTAGACTATGTGACCAAGAGAATTTGAAATTTTCGAGTGACTATTTTAAAACATCAATAACTTCGGTTCTACTGGGCCGTTTGATCTGAAACTTTTTTCATTGGATAGAGGATAGATTGTAGTGTGTGAAATAGGATACAACTTGGGAAAAGACGCATGTGCACTTAGTGAAAAATGCACTTAAATAGTGCACATTTTTTCGATAATTCAAACACTATTATTTCAAGTTCTATACATCCTAGAATGTTATTTTTTGGGTTAAAATGTAGTTTGGAGTAATTTCTAACTATAATCTTAACATTTGTTTATCTTTTTATGTCTATAAAGTGACTTAAAATGTCCATGAATATGGTCCAAAATCGCAAATGTCGCGATTTATTAAATTGGATTTTTGACACTTTTAGCGACTGACACTTGATCATGCACCATCGTAGATCGGTAGAGAATAGACATAAGTGTGTTAAATAGGAACCACCTTTAGGATCCACTAAAGTGCACTTGTGCAAATAAGTGTGCAAAAGTGCAATTTTTTTAATAAGATCAAATGGTGTATTATTGGGTTCTTTTCGTTGCAGATAGTTTATTTTCATATTAATATGTTGTTTGGACCTTACTGAGCGCATTAGGGACATGTGTACCAATAACCGGTACTTATAAGGGTTCGATTGGGTAAATTAATAAAACATAAGGTTGTAATATTCTAAAAAAACAGTGTGATCTTAAATGAATTTTAAACAATAAATAGAGATCAGATAACAAATGGACCATACAATTTATTAAAAAAAATCGCACCTCTTTGGACTTAATATATGGCTTCAATTTTATTCAACAGTAGATATTTGGGGGAAGTTAGATAAACTGCATTTATGCAGTGAATCTAACTTCCCCCTTCATGATATAATATACCAAAGACAAACTCTTTGGAGGACCTTTTGTTTATTATGTAGACTTTGTTAAACCTAAACAACTTAAGTCAGATTAACAATATTATCCTGTAAAATTTCTAAGCAATGACTGGTATAAAAAATGCTCATCTTCGAACTATGGTTCTGTAATTAAATTTTATTACTTCAACATTAATAGGGATTTACCAATGAAAGAAACCTAGAATCCATTATCACAATGTAACAGTATCAATAACCATATCTATTCTATGTAGATCATAAGAGAGACATCCTTGATTCATATATTATAATTTCCGAGCTGAAATGTTTCGGTGACTATAACTTACAGGCTTCGTATTATGTACAAACGACTGAGTAGTATATATTAATATTAATGGGTTACCGGTATATAGAACGAGTGTAGACTGGGAGCGAAAATATATTACATACAATTTCGAGTAATATAAAATTAACGAGTCCAGTTCGTCTCCCCTCGTGTTAACCGACCCATACCCCCATCCTTCCCCCTCCCTCCACGCGTTTCCCTTTACCTCGTGGTCTTTCGTCAAGTATATATTCCGTGTGGGTCCACCTTGGTGGGATGAAACCATTTTCACTTTTATACAATCGCGGCCGTGTGAGTGAGGTGAATACGGCCGCTCCTAATACCGGAGGATCTATAACGTTATCCCGAAAACGAGGGTTTCCCATGGTAACTCCTAAACTAGCCACTATTTTTTCTTTATTTTCGTTTTGGAGGCGCGCGGGCCTATTCTAAGACGCTTAGCTTGGCCCTTTTTTTCAATCTATTTGTTTGACGGACATGACGGACAATTTTCGTTCCGATTTTTGTCGATTTTAACATTAGGTTCTATGTAAACTACAAAAACCACGGGCGAAAGTACTTTTTTTATCGTTGAAACATGAAGAGGGACTCCAAATTAGATGTTTACAGCTTTAAAAATGGGGGGTCCCCGAGTTACTTTTCCGTCTATTGTCCGTCAAAGTTAGAAAAACGGACAAAATGACTTTGCGGGAACCACTACAACTCGGCTAATATTAATCGTACGGGCACGAAAGTAACGCAGTTGGAAAGGGGAAGAGTGGCGCTATCTTCGTATCGAATGGGGGTAAGATATTTACTAATATTTCGAGTGGAAAAAGGGGCCGTAACTTTGTCTGTTTTTTTCCATCTTTTTTATATATTTTATATTTCCGAAATTTTTATTTCGAAAACGCGAGTAGGAATCCGCCAATTCTTTTTCGGAATGCATAAAACACCACAGGGGCTACGATCCTATCGAATGGGGGTACAAAAAATAAGTAGGCAAAGGGGTCCAAAAAGGGCCAGAAAATGATAAAATGTTTATAACTAATAACTTTTTTATTTTCGACTCTAGAAGGTTAAGGTTTATTTTATACGGTGAATATCGATACGTGGAATCCAAATATTCGATTGGTTTTGCTGCGCAAGCGATATTAAAAAATTGAGGGCCAATATTAAAATTTCGCGTTTCAAACTCGCTGCGCGGGAACTCGTCTAGCTCGAAAACTACTCAACGTCTGGGAAACGTATTTAAACAGACTTATAGAGCGTTAAATTATCTATCTTTCAGCGTTAGTTACAGCGCCGTAGCTATTATACAACTGGTGCGGCAGACGATCGTGTGAAATAAAATATTTATAAAAGAGACGAAAAAAAATTTTTTTTTCTTATAATCGCTAATCCATTATAATTTCGCGTATAGCGCCAAAAGTATATTTAAAATGTAGCAAATTACCTCCGCTATCTTTTTTCTTAACATTTATAATTAAAATTACGAATTTTAAGGGTCGAAAAATATCGAGTAATTCTGGCCTTTTTTTTTCATTTTTTTTGGGGCCAAAAATGACCCCCTCTCAAAAGATAGAAAAAAAAATTACGGCAAAGAATATACAAATTTTATTGAATTTGGACCACCAGAACCGAAGTTAGAGCGATTTTAGTGAAAAAATAAAAAAAAATTTTTTACAAAAAATTAAGAATGGCCAATATTGGATTTCGTACCCGCGAACTTAGGTTTCATTAACGTGATTGATAACCACTAGACTATGTGACCAAGTGAATTTGAAATTTTCGAGTGACTATTTTAAAACATCAATAACTTCGGTTCTACTGGGCCGTTTGATCTGAAACTTTTTTCATTGGATAGAGGATAGATTGTAGTGTGTGAAATAGGATACAACTTGGGAAAAGACGCATGTGCACTTAGTGCAAAATGCACTTAAATGGTGCACATTTTTTCGATAATTCAAACAGTATTATTTCAAGTTCTATACATCCTAGAATGTTAGTTTTTGGGTTAAAATGTATTTTGGAGTGATTTCTAACTATAATCTTAACATTTGTTTATCTTTTTATGTCTATAAAGTGACTTAAAATGTCCATGAATATGGTCCGAAATCGCAAATGTCGCGATTTATTAAATTTCATTTTTGACACTTTTAGCGACTGACACTTGATCATGCACTATCGTAGATCGGTAGAGGATAGACAAAAGTGTGTTAATTAGGAACCACCTTTAGGATCCGCTAAAGTGCACTTGTGCAAATATGTGTGCAAATGTGCAATTTTTTGTAATAAGGTCAAATGGTGTATTATTGGGTTCTTTTCGTTGCAGATAGTTTATTTTCATATTAATATGTTGTTTGGACCTTAATGAGCGCATTAGAAGTATGTGTACAAATAACCGGTCCTTATAAGGGTTCAATTTGTTAAATTAATAAAAAATAAGGTTGAAATATTCTAAAAAACCAGTGTGATTTTAAATGAACCTTAAATAATAAATAGAGATCCGATAACAAATGTACCACACAATTTATTAAAAAACTCGCACCTTTTTGGACTTATCGCTTCAATTTTATTCAACAGTGGATATTTGGGGGAAGTTAGATGAACTGCATTTATGCAGTGATTCTAACTTCCCCCTTTTTAATATAAAATACCAAAGGCAGATTCTTTGGAGGACCTGTTGTTTACTATGTAGACTTTGTTCAACCTAAACAACTAAAGTCAGATTAACAATATTATCCTGTAAAATTGCTAAGCAATGAGTGGTATGAATAATGCTGATCTTCGAACTATGGTTCTGAAATTAAATTTCATTACTTCAACATTTATAGGGATTTACCAGTGAAAGAAACCTAGAATCCATTTTCACAATGTAACAGTATCAATAACCATATCTATTCTATGTAGATCATAAGAGAGACATCCTTGATTCATATATTATAATTTCCGAGCTGAAATGTTTCGGTGGCTATAAATTTCAGACTTCGTATTATGTACAAACGACTGAGTAGTATATATTAATATTAAGGAGTTACCGGTATATAGAACAAGTGTACACTGGGAGCGAAAATATATTACATAAAATTTAGAGTAATATAAAATTAACGAGTCCAGTTCGTCTCCCCTCTTGTCATGTCATTCGACCCATACCCCATATCTTTCCTCTTCCCTCCATCATTTTTCCCTTTACCTCGTGGTATTTCGTTAAGTATAACTTCATTATGGGTCCGCCTTGGTGGGAAGAAATATCTTTTAAAAACATTCAGTAAGGGCGGCGTCGAGTGAGGTGAATTCGCCGCCCCTCTAAAGGACGCAGTCTACATAGAGGACGCGTAGTTACTGCGAAAACGGTGTTCCCCCCCCATTCGACCTATTTCCAGCCGTACGATTTTCTCGATTTTTCGAGGGGGGACGCGTAATGCCAAAAAAATAAGATTCTTCAGAGCTTTTAGCGAATCTATCGTTTTGACGGACATGACGGACAATTGTCTGGTTTTTTTGTCTTTTTTTCACTAGGACTCTTAAAAAACCTCTATTTGACGCATCCAGAGACACCGAGAATCGAAAGAGGGGGTCTAAATTAGACGTTTCCACATCTTGGAATACCCCGCCTCCGGGCTTGTTTTCCGTCTATTGTCCGTCAAAGTTGAAAAAACGGACAAAATGACTTTGCGGAATCCGCTATAACTCGGCTAATATTAATCGTACGGGGACGAAAGTAACGCGGTTGGAAAGGGGAAGAGTGGTACTACCTTCGTATCGAATGGGGGTAAGATATTTATTAAAATTTCGGGTGGAAAAAAGGGGCCGTAAATTTCTACGTTTTTGTCCGTCTTTTTTCGAAATTTTATTTCCGAAATATTTAATTTGACAACGCGGGTAGGAATCCACTAATTCTTTTTTGAAACTCGTAGAAGACCATTGGGGCTACGTTCCTATCGAGTGGGGGTACAAAAAATATGTCGACAATAGGGGCCAAAAAGGGCCAGAATATGAAAAATAGTTTTTATCGAATAATTTTTTATTTTTTACTTTAGTTGGTTAACGTAGATTCTATTCAGTCAATATCGATACGGGGAATTCAAATATGCTATCGGTTTTGCTCCGCGGACGCTATTAAAAAAATAAGGGCCAAAAATAAAATTTCGCGCTTCAAACTCGCTTCGCGGGAAATCGTCTAGCTCGAAAACTACTTAATTTACGGGAGATTTGTTTACACAGACTTATAGTGCGTTAAATTATCTATCTAACAGCGTTAATTACAGCGCCGAAGCTATTATACAACTGGAGCGGCAGACGATCGTGTGAAATATAATATTTATAAAAAAGGGACGAAAAACGTTTTTTTCTTAATAATCTGCTGTTCTATTATAATTTAGCTCTTTGCGCCAAAACTACCTGTAAAATGTAGCAAATTAACTCCGCTATCTTTTTTCTTAACATTTATAATTAAAATTACGAATTTTAAGGGTCGAAAAATATCGCGTAATTTTGGCCCTTTTTTTCATTTTTTTTTGGGGCCAAAAATGACCCCCTCTCAAAAGATAGAAAAAAAAATTACGGCAAAGAATATACAAATTTTATTGAATTTGGACCATCAGAACCGAAGTTAGAGCGATTTTAGTAAAAAAATAAAAAAATTTTTTTTTACAAAAAAATAAGAATGGTCAATATTGGATTTCGTACCCACGAACTTAGGTTTCATTAACATGATTGATAACCACTAGACTACGTGACCAATATAATTTGAAATTTTCGAGTGACTATTTTTAAACATCAATAACTTCGGTTCTATTGGGCCGTTTGATCTGAATCTTTTTTCATTGGATAGAGGATAGATTGTAGTGTGTGAAATAGGATACAACTTGGGAAAAGACGCATGTGCACTTAGTGCAAAATGCACTTAAATAGTGGACATTTTTTCGATAATTCAAACACTATTATTTCCAGTTCTATTCATCGTAGAATGTTATTACTTGGGTTAAAATGTAGTTTGGAGTGATTTCTAACTATAATCTTAACATTTGTTTATCTTTTTATGTCTATAAAGTGACTTAAAATGTCCATGAATATGGTCCAAAATCGCAAATGTCGCGATTTGTTAAATTGGATTTTTGACACTTTTAGCGACTGACACTTGATCATGCACCATCGTAGATCGGTAGAGAATAGACATAAGTGTGTTAAATAGGAACCACCTTTAGGATCCGCTAAAGTGCACTTGTGCAAATATGTGTGCAAATGTGCAATTTTTTTTAATAAGGTCAAATGGTGTATTATTGGGTTCTTTTCGTTGCAGATAATTTATTTTCATATTAATATGTTGTATGGACCTTACTGAGCACATTAGGAGTATGTGTACAAATAACCGGTCCTTATAAGGGTTCAATTGTATAAATTAATAATAAATAAGGTTGTAATATTCTAAAAACCAGTGTGATCTTAAATGAACTTTAAACAATAAATAGAGATCAGATAACAAATGGACCACACAATTTATTAAAAAACTCGCACCTCTTCGGACTTAATATATGGCTTCAATTTTATTCAACAGTAGATATTTGGGGGAAGTTAGATGAACTGCATTTATGCAGTGATTCTAACTTCCCCCTTCGTAATATAATATACCAAAGGCACATTCTTTGGAGGACCTGTTGTTTACTATGTAGACTTTGTTCAACCTAAACGACTTAAGTCAGATTAACAATATTATACTGTAAAATTTATACGCAATGGTGAGTGGTATAAAATGCTGAACTTCGAACTGTGGTTCTGGAGTAATTTTTAATACATCAACATCTGTAGGGATTTACCCATAAATGAAATCTAGAATCCATTGTTACAGTATAAGGGTATCAACAACCATATATTCTATATAGATCATAACAGAGACTCCTTATTAATTCACAATTATAATTTCAGAGCTGAAATGTTTCGTTGACTATAACTCGCAGACCACATATCGTATACAAACAACCTAGTAGTGTTTATTTATTTTGGTGAGTTATAAAGGGGAAGGATTCACTTCGAGGAAGATAATATGTCGTTTAAAACAAAAATTAATATAAAAATAACGAGTCCAGCTGTACTCCACTCCCTGTCACTCGACCAGTGTCTGTCTTCCTCCTCCCTTACCCCTTCCCTCGCTTTTCCCTTTACCTCGTGGTCTTTCGTAAAGTATATTTTCATTGAGGGGCCCACCTTGGTGGGAAGAAACACTTTTTAAAAACATTCAGTAAGGGCGGCGTTGAGTGAGGTGAATTCGCCGCCCCTCTAAAGGACGCAGTCTACATACTGGACGCGTAGTTACTGCGAAAACGGTGTTCCCCCCCCATTCGACCTATTTCCAGCCGTACGATTTTCTCGATTTTTCGAGGGGGGACGCGTAATGCCAAAAAAATAAGATTCTTCAGAGCTTTTAGCGAATCTATCGGTTTGACGGACAGTACGGACGATTGTCCGTTTTCTTCACGCGAATTCACCATTAGGGTCTATGTAAAAAAAATTAAATATCGCCCCTACCTGCTAGAGGTCGCCCGGAATCGAAAGAGGGTCTAAAAATTAGATTTCACATATTTTTGTTTTAAAAATTAAGTCGATGGTTTACCGGCTAATGTCCGTCAAATTCGAGAAAACGGACAAAATGACTTTGCGGTTTTCACTATAAGTCGGATAATATTAATCGTACGGAGACAAAAGTAACACGTCTGGATATGAGAAGAGTGGTACTACGTTCGTATCGAATGGGGGTAAGATATTTTTTAATATTTCGGGTCGTAAAAGGGGCCGTAACTTTTCCGTTTTTGTCCGTCATTTTTATATAATTAATATTTCCGAAATTTTTAATTCGGAAACGCTAGTAGGAATCTGCCAATTCTTTTTCGGAAGGCGTAACAGACCACAGGGGCGACATTTCTATCGAATGGGGGTACAAAAAATATGTCGGCAAAAGGGTCCAAAAAGGGCCAGAAAGTGATAAAAGTATTCATCTTCTCTCACCTCTTCAATGTCAGATGTTGCAAATACTGATAACACGAATAACGGTATAGGCTATATTTCAATACTTGTCAATAGTAATATAGATAATTTAGATAACTATTTTATATCTGTACTGTTGAGCAAACTCTACATAAATCCCAACCTGTGTATCGCCGGTAGGGCTGTTGCTGTGCAAGCAAGTGCCAGAGTGCTGAAGTGCTAGTTGCCACCGGTCAACCGGTACCGGTAGTAGGGTGGTATCTACGGTGCGCACTGCAACGGCAGTACAGCAATACGGTGTACCGTGCCAATGACTGAATGATTAGCGGTAACTATCTAAACTATTATATTATTATTACCGGTACTGGGCTAATTAGGCCTAAACTATAATCACCGCAAGGGTTGCCGGCGCCGGGGCCATGTTTAACAGTTTAATTAGATTACATGATATGGCATGTCTGCAGTGTATGGTACCGGCTGACCAGTATTGCAGTATTGACGGATTACAGGATTCTCGATTCAGGGATTGAGTACAGCCTGACAGTACCGGTACACATGGTACATGCAGATTGGCAGACAGCCCCAATCTGCCAATGTATTGCAAAATTTAAACCCAGCTGATTTATCCTACAGTAATAATAATTTAACGCATTTTAAATTTGGATAAATAATTTATTATAACTGCAATAACAGTTACACTGATGCTGCACGAAGGCCCCACGCAAATTCTACTTGGAAAATTTTCAAACTTTTGCCAAACAACATGTGTACCAAGTTTGGATAGATTTCATCAAGGATTGGCCGAGTTATTAACGTTTAAAATAAAATACTGAAAAAAAACGTGACAGAACGACAGAATGACAGAACGACAGGTTGATTAATGGTACCCCTACGCTAAGGCTCACTCACTTCGTGGCTCGCCCCACAAACCTAAAAAAATAGCATAAATTCACCGCGCCACCTAGTGGTGCAGAATTAATTTCACAAAATTTCGCGTGATAATTAATGTTGCCCCATCTTTGATCTATCATATAAAAAAAACTTTCATGTGATGATTCAAAACTGTAATAGCCTTAGGGTTTTGGGCGCAACCAAGCTTTTTTATTGTTAACTATTGTTAACTGATATTAAATAGTGAAAAATAAAATTTTTCTAACCTATCATGTAGAGCATCATCTTAGATACTGTACTTATATTCCAAATTATAGCCAAAACCAAAATTTTTAATTATAGCCAAAACCAAAATTTTAAAACGCTGAGAGTGATAAATCGAAGAGTTGTCCGAAAATGGTGTACCCCCCCCCCCCCCCCCCCTCTTAACTTACGCCCATACCTAACAAAATAAACTAAATCATGCAGGAGTTTAAATATTTAACTAGAAGCCTAATGTTTATTAGAAAAAATTATTGATACATTTGACAACCGCATAAAGAGAAGTGCTAATTCGGTGGAACAAAAAATAACAAATTTTACAAATATATAGTTGAGTTTCGAAAGCCTGAGACCATTAAGCGATAACCTCCGGCTCTCTCATCAACTGGACTAGTAATTAGCCAAGGCCAAGACCTGGGTGTCTATTTATCTATAATTCAAAGTCCTAGTTAATTTGCGCAACAAAATAAACTACATAACCCGCAGAAACCCCAACTAAACAGACAGAAAGACACCACAGAAAGCAAACCCCAGAATTTGAAACTGTACAGACAGACAGACATATAGGCAGACATACAGACAGACATACAGACAGACATACAGACACACATACATACAGGCAGGCAGGCAGGCAGGCAGGCAGGCAGGCAGGCAGGCAGGCAGGCAGGCAGGCAGGCAGGCAGGCAGGCAGGCAGGCAGGCAGGCAGGCAGGCAGGCAGGCAGGCAGGCAGGCAGGCAGGCAGGCAGGCAGGCAGGCAGGCAGGCAGGCAGGCAGGCAGGCAGGCAGGCAGGCAGGCAGGCAGGCAGGCAGGCAGGCAGGCAGGCAGGCAGGCAGGCAGGCAGGCAGGCAGGCAGGCAGGCAGGCAGGCAGGCAGGCAGGCAGGCAGGCAGGCAGGCAGGCAGGCAGGCAGGCAGGCAGGCAGGCAGGCAGGCAGGCAGGCAGGCAGGCAGGCAGGCAGGCAGGCAGGCAGGCAGGCAGGCAGGCAGGCAGGCAGGCAGGCAGGCAGGCAGGCAGGCAGGCAGGCAGGCAGGCAGGCAGGCAGGCAGGCAGGCAGGCAGGCAGGCAGGCAGGCAGGCAGGCAGGCAGGCAGGCAGGCAGGAAGGCAGGCAGGCTGGCTGGCTGGCAGGCAGGCTGGCTGGCTGGCAGGCAGGCAGGCAGGCAGGCAGGCAGGCAGGCAGGCTGGCTGGCTGGCTGGCAGGCAGGCAGGCAGGCAGGCAGGCAGGCAGGCAGGCAGGCAGGCAGGCAGGCAGGCAGGCAGGAAGGCAGGCAGGAAGGCAGGCAGGCAGGCTGGCTGGCAGGCAGGCTGGCTGGCAGGCAGGCTGGCTGGCTGGCAGGCTGGCTGGCAGGCAGGCTGGCTGGCTGGCAGGCAGGCAGGCAGGCAGGCTGGCTGGCTGGCTGGCTGGCTGGCTGGCTGGCTGGCTGGCTGGCTGGCTGGCTGGCTGGCTGGCTGGCTGGCTGGCTGGCTGGCTGGCTGGCTGGCTGGCTGGCTGGCTGGCTGGCTGGCTGGCTGGCTGGCTGGCTGGCTGGCTGGCTGGCTGGCTGGCTGGCTGGCTGGCTGGCTGGCTGGCTGGCTGGCTGGCTGGCTGGCTGGCTGGCTGGCTGGCTGGCTGGCTGGCTGGCTGGCTGGCTGGCTGGCTGGCTGGCTGGCTGGCTGGCTGGCTGGCTGGCTGGCTGGCTGGCTGGCTGGCTGGCTGGCTGGCTGGCTGGCTGGCTGGCTGGCTGGCTGGCTGGCTGGCTGGCTGGCTGGCTGGCTGGCTGGCTGGCTGGCTGGCTGGCTGGCTGGCTGGCTGGCTGGCTGGCTGGCTGGCTGGCTGGCTGGCTGGCTGGCTGGCTGGCTGGCTGGCTGGCTGGCTGGCTGGCTGGCTGGCTGGCTGGCTGGCTGGCTGGCTGGCTGGCTGGCTGGCTGGCTGGCTGGCTGGCTGGCTGGCTGGCTGGCTGGCTGGCTGGCTGGCTGGCTGGCTGGCTGGCTGGCTGGCTGGCTGGCTGGCTGGCTGGCTGGCTGGCTGGCTGGCTGGCTGGCTGGCTGGCTGGCTGGCTGGCTGGCTGGCTGGCTGGCTGGCTGGCTGGCTGGCTGGCTGGCTGGCTGGCTGGCTGGCTGGCTGGCTGGCTGGCTGGCTGGCTGGCTGGCTGGCTGGCTGGCTGGCTGGCTGGCTGGCTGGCTGGCTGGCTGGCTGGCTGGCTGGCTGGCTGGCTGGCAGGCAGGCAGGCAATTGTCTTCAGAAAGTACCGTAATATCAACATGCAACTATCGGTATTCGCAATAATTAAGTAAATATAGATGTAGCAAATCAACTTACCTTGATGGCAGGTAATAGCAAACAATCCGAGCAGTATGGCTACTTTGGTAGACATAATAAGTATAGTTTAGTTATGTATGAATCGGCAAATATTTATTCTCAACACTGTTAAAGTAGAAAATTAATAGGTCCTACGCAATATTAACACCTTCCGGGCGATTTGCACTGTCTTTCTTTCCACTACAGTACTATACTGTCAAATCAACATTTTATAACGAACCTGCCTGTATAGGCGCGGTGAGTAATTTATCAAAATTTTTGTCTCTTTCATCTATGTATCTACTGTATGTATGGCCTCGCAGATTGAACGTATCCATAGTTACTAGTTATAAAGATTGTCAGTCTGCGTTTATGAAATATATTTAATGACAAAACAGGGCGAGCGCAACGAGTCTTATAATTAAGACTGTGAAGTACTGCGCTGACTATATTCCAATACGTAATATATTATAATATATTATTTAGATTTGGGAAACTACTGTATAGGTAACTTCACCGGTATAATTGGACTTGAGCACTGTAACAAATAATTCCATGAAATACTATAATTTACGCAGTAATAATTTCAGATAGTTGTATTTCACCTAGCCTCTCCTTTTAGGTGTAGTCATGGAAACTGCCAGTTGCTTGCTCTAATTGTCGGCATTGGAATTAACTGTTGCCTGGTGTTGGTTGGATCTTCACTAACAATGTACGGAGAGGTGAGTACAAAGTTATTGAAGCTAACCGAGTACGCAATAATATTCTAGAAATAATTTTCCTAATATTTCTTCATGTTAGAAAATATCACAAATTGATAATCCCACAAATAATGAGCCAAAAAATTAGAAATTAAGGAAGATTATTTTTACTACAAACTTGGTGGTCCGACTTACTTTATTGGATAAGGGGAAATAAGCAGATGATGATCTTTGATACCATACATTGAGGATTAGCATAATACACACATATTGCACAATAAGGCATCCTTTGATGTTGGAAATATTGGTTAAAACACGATAAGATGCATAACCGATGCAGGAATTACCAGTCATCATCCTCTTATAATAAAATGAAACAAGATACCCTTTACGTCGCGCGAAGGCCCACGACCTACTACAGTATAACAGTTATACTGTAGTAGCTTATGGAAGCCCCCCCCCCCCCCTTCGTGTTAATTATATGCTAATGAAATGATGATTGATATTTTGATATTGCCAATAATATTAATAATTAACACCTCTGATTGATGAGTATTAGTATTGGTGACAGTAGCGGGCGATTTATTATAGGTCGCTTATTAGCTGTAGCAAAGCTAGTGTAGTGTAGTTGCTACTTGACCTTTATGGAAGTTATTTGGGGGGGGGGGGGGTAACAAAGGGGGTTGGGGTTACTCTAGAATTCTAAATTTGGAGTTAAATATTTTGATATTTTCATAATTACTGTAGTTGTGCAGCGTAATCAAAAGATACCATCTTCCCTGCTTCTCAGTATGACTGTCATCTATCTATGCCATATGGCAGCACAAATGTAGTCGTAGACATCAACCTATGTTACCTACTAGAAGGGGTAAAATAGTGGATAATGAATATAATGATTTGAAGGTCTTTTACCATTCTTCTACCAATAAGCTATTTCTGTTGTGGTTAATACTGAAATATTCATGTATGTCTTTAAACAATACCACACCACACACCTGCCTGCCAGATATACAAGGACCCCGCCGCCTCAACTAACAGAACTCTCTATTCCTGTAAGCTTGATAAACCGACGCAGGAATCTTATTGTCCTCACACTATAGTTATTGATTCCAGAGCGCTACGACTGACTTACAAACTATTGCCAATCTCACCAATAATCTAAAGAATAGTTTCTGTAGGGTGATGGTTTCTTTTACCAGTGTGGCATACAATGACTCATCTGAAGAATGAGCATAGGCATAGGGTGCTTCGCAAACTTTGCGGGGCAATAATGCACTGATGATAATTGCTTTCACAACTTTGTTTGCATGTTAAGCTGAGCATGTTAAACTTATCTAATTTATCTGATTTCAGTAGACCCAACTAAAGCAGTTCTAACCTATGCAACCATAGAAACTGTGTTTAGGGATATTGAGTGACATTGATGTGAGTTGAAATTAACCTACACTGCAAAAAAATAAAATCACATTCTATTTCAACTTGTAACTTTATATTGTAACGAATTAAAGCGCTTAACCATTTACGATATTGGACGATTTTGGATTTACATTGTAAGTATCGTATATATAATTACTATTTAATTAATATATTATCAGATACCACATAGAGGCCTATCCATCGGGAGTAAAAGCTACACAGACAGCCGACAACAATTATTATCAACAAAACTGAAAGAAAAAAACCGGTTCGCTTGTCTCTCGTTTATTGTTTTGGTTAGAATTACGTTCCACAGTGCTCCCTTCCCTTAACGTTTATAACGGTTGTCGGATGTTGCCTGCTGTCGGTGTAGCGTTTACACCCGCATACATATTTATTTTTATACAGATAACTTTGTCAACTTATCCCAAGTTCTTAACTAAAGATTATTACAATAATTAACTACACACCTTTTATCGCGGCAGCTATCAAGTTCATAGTCCACTCCAAATTCATCATATCAGATTGAATCGGTACATTCGCCATAAAAAGATTGACAATAATCATTATTTATATGCTAATTCCGAATTATCGTGATACCGAGGTTTCCTGGGATTCCATTTGTGATCAATTAACAAACTAATCACTAAATATACCTTTGCTCTATGTTTATTTACAAATAATTGCTTATTATATATCAATGTAACACATGTTAAAAATGACTGCGCCAGTACGTGGTGACCTACCCGATTAATATTAGGGAGGGGGTTATACCACTCTTGGACCATTTTTAAAATGGCTCACAATTAGGGTTTGAGAATAGTAAAAATATTTTATTAAGGTCAACCAACTGGCTATGGAAGGCCAAATAGTATAAATACAAAAATTTGAAAATGTAATGCCTCCCCCCTAGTAGTGGCTGGCAGTGGAATTAAATATTTAACTAAAAACACTAATAATACCTCAATCTCAGTCTAAATTTCTTGAAACTAACTTTTTAGAATCAGCGCCATCGAATCTACAACATTTATTTAATTGTATTTAGCCATTTTAATTTTAGTAAATAAATTTAATAAATTAATTCAAACTTTGTAATTTACAAAATATTTATTAAAATTCCATAAGATAACATTTAAAGAACTGCCGCAAACCTTTCTAATGAGACAAAAATAAAGAAAAATGGCGGTAATGGTAGAAATTTGAATATTCAAAATGTCATTCCGCGATAATTGCCTTCTAAGTTTTAACCCTATTAGTACCGGGCTATAAAATGTTGTACAAATACAGGGGGGGGAGGGGGGGGGGGTCATTTTAACCCCTCCGCCCCCCCCCCACCATTCTTAAAATCAATTTTAACGAAAACGTATGATTTTTTTGTTTGAACGTAGATTTCACTAGTATGAATCCGACTGACCATTCTCGAGAAATTGTACTGGGGTGGTTATTTTGCAGCACCAAACTTTTAAGTAGTGAACAATTGTCAAAAATTTTGAAAGTTACAATTTTCTAACTAATCATTTTTCAATACAGGTTTTCTGGGGCACAGAATCTATTGGGAAATATTTAAAAATAATCTGAATAAATGACAGTTTTAGTCCTCTACGTAGGCAAAAAATGAAAAAAAAGTAACCAGCACTTTTCAGTTTGAGCACAAAATTTTTAATTCACTTATACGATGCTATAAATTCACATTTTCAGGTTTTCTGGGACGCTGATTCTAATGGAAAACATTTCTAATGCACCAGATCATTGCTATCGTATTTTTCGGCGTAATTTGGCAAATTTTGGTGCTAGCACCAAATTTCGTAGCGATCACCAAAAAGTACAAGTTTGAGATGTCCTGTGATGTTTGTATTGATTCCATCGTATTCAGGACCATCTTAAACCCGCATAACTAGTTATTTTTTTTTTTTTTTTTTTTACATAACTAAAATTAATAGTAATTAATATTAATATAAACACCAAAGAGTTGCATATTTCTAGTAGTGACCGCTGAATGAATAGAGTTTGTAAAGTGTACATCTAATATTCCTCCTCTCCCTCCACATCTTCGGCTTCACCATTGTTTAAACTTTGATACAGGCCTCAGATGTAGCTGCCTGTATTCCGGTTTCCTGCAGAGTAATTGGGACCCGTTTAATCCGTGGTTCTCGTGCGCCTCGCAAACACATTATTGAAGAGCGCAATAGCGCAAAGCTTAAACGTGTACGGATTAATGCCACTGTCTCGGAGTAAGGAGCACCCCGCTTTGCAGATAGAAGGAGTGCTACTCTGTTTAATAGTGCCTGAGCACCCCTGCCAGCTCCCCCTGTAGTTGACATTACAAATGGAGTAAATGATGCGTGTTCAATGAGAGTTATCCGTTCTTCATATTTGCGGCGCTTATCCTTTTCATGCTTTGTATAAGCTGCATTGATCGACTTGGGGTTGGATGCGCAAAGTGGATTAAAAACCTTCACGTCTATGAAGAGCTTCTGGAAGCGTCCACCCCATATGCCAGAAGCTGCCACATCCAGTCGAGCATCCAGGTCTGTTGAGGTACTACTCAGTTTAAACTGCTCACCACCCACTGGTTGAAGGTGCGGTTCTATCTGCACGTCATGAGAAACCTCGACTAATAACTCCGCCAAGTAGTCCCTTACCTCATTATGGCGAAGGCTAGGGTATCCACCATTTGGACAGTGTAAGACATGCGATATGGAGTGTTCGGCCCCACATGAACATAGTGCAGGAAGCTTTGGTGGCTGCCACCCAAATCGCAAACACAGTGCATCCCTGAAGGCTTCTTTGTGTAGGGAGTAACCGTATTTGGTCAGTGGTAGTGCGGTCAGCCAGGAAGAGGCTCCCTTTTCCTTAGATAGTAGGCGGAGGTATTGGTCGCTGTTGCTAAGCTTACTGTGGATGCACTCTGCGCTTTCCTTCACACCTTCCATTCGATCTTTCTTTATTTCTCGGCGGATTGTTTGTTGTTTTGTACGAGCTTCTGATGGTTCTAAGCAGGTGTCAACACTAAAGAGTGGTTCACATAATCTCCGGGACTCCTGGATACCCTGATGAAGGTCGGTTGATCTTAATATTGCTAGACCTCCCTCCCTGACAGGCAGAGCGAGGAGATCGCGCTGTATTTTACCTGGAGGGGGATTACCTGTTATGGTTGGGATGACCCGATCTGTAATCATGTCATCAATTTGGTCCATTGCGGTGGTAAACCCAGGAGTTGTTCTTGATAAAAAGTTGAACTTAGGTTGCATGCCATACACGAGACAACTATAGGATGGCTGAGGAGCTGTTACAGCGAATTCTCGAAGTTTAACCAGCTGATCACACAGTGAATGGACTTTGTCATTTACATAATCACTGCAGCATGATTGGGACCCAATAACTGAGCCTAGTACACGATGACCTTCGGTTAGTTGCACGCCAGTGTTAGCAAAAATGGTTTTAGCTTCGCTCATGAATCCTTCCTTCACGATAAGAAATGTTTTTATTGCGTTCAGGGAATAACCATATCCAGGTCCATAGGAGCATATGGCATCCCAGTATGTTCGAAGGGTTTGTAGTCGGCCAGCTGCATTTGCATCATCTGCAAACCATTTTTCCAACAATTTGTCTTCTCCAAATTTTTCCTGATCGAAATCGTGTGCCACTTTACCAACTAGCTTTATTAGTGGAAGGGTTCCAACACCATACATCGCCAGTGCCAGTGGGTCACCCTGTGTTGATCCTTCTTCTGACAACATGGTCTCATTATCTACGAACAGTTGTGAGGGACTTCTGTATGAGTTGCATAGTGCTGTTGACAGAGCTGGACAGATGACCTGGCAGTTTAGTAACGTTAGTTTGCGGTTTAATGCATTAAATGCGTTGGTTGCATCTATTAGAAGGATCCCTTCACATTCTGGGTCCTCGAAGTGATCTCTAAGTGCATGTATAGCGTATTCTATTCCGCCGATCTGTCCAACACAAAGTTGAGTGTTTTCAGCAACTTTTTCTAAGTCAGCTGTAATACAGGTCATTATATCCTTCCCACTTATCCTCCGCAGAACCTCCCCAACACCAACAGGGCGTACTCCAGGATCCTTATCTAGTGGTGCAAGTCGAGATGCATTATATGGTGCTAGTATTTTTGGATCTATATGCTCTGTTGCTATGCGCCTGGTAGTTGCTGCGACGCTCTTTCTTAGGTCAACTGAGTTATTTCCAAAGGATGTCAGGAGCCTCCTCCAACTATCTGCATCCAGTCCAGATGGTCCAGCGGAACCCCTGGTCCTCAGGGTGGCTGAGAGGATAGTCTCCGAAGTAATTCGGTCATAGATGGCCGGGTGGTATTCCATACTATTTGGCCAGGATGATTCAATGAGGAGTGTGTCCAGTTTACCAGGACTAGGGTGTTTCTCTCGAAGAATTTCTTTCACGGTTTTGTCTCCGACTGTGTCATTTAAACCAAGTGGTTTCCCCTTTACCTTTGAGTCTCCCAGTATACTGAGTGCTGATGCAACACGTCCAGTGCCCATCCTGACGATGAAATCGCGCCTTTGCTGTTCGCCAGGTTTATTATCTCTAGGCCTTCTTCCCCTGCGAACTTGAAGGGCTCTGCCCTCTTGTAGTAAATCTTCTATTTTACCAGCTTCCCATAGCTCCAACCTTCGACGCAGTGTTTGACTAATACTCCCAGATTTTTGTTCAGGACTCCCAGCGGCCTGTAGAATAAGTTTTGGTAGTACCATTATTGCCAACATAGCCATAGGTTCTAGTGCTGATTTTTCGCTGAAAGATTTGAGGAGGCCGGTAAGTGTGTCTACGAACATCCTCCCTGCTTGTGATCTAGGTACATCAAATAGGAATGGCTTCCAGTGGACGATTTCATCATATACACTTTGTAGACGTGTTATAAATATGCTTCCCGGGATACCATTCCAACTGAAACCGGGATTGCTTGCCTCAAATGGAGGCAGGGTACTATTTATGGCTGGTTGAAATGGGGCAGTCTGATCAGATTCTAAAGCCAGGTCTGAATCTGGGGAATTAGAAAATTTGGTCTCAAATGGGTGTGGGTGGGCTGAGAGATTTTCTTTGGTATTCTGGTCATTTGGTGTCGGATGCATAGATGGCTTCACTGTGTTATTTGTTTGCCTTCCTGATCCTAAGCATAGGTCTCCAATTTTGGTTTTGTGCTTTTTTACCTTACCATCCTTGTTTATTTTTATTGTCTTTTCGCATAGATTACAGTAGATCCTTAGCAGGTGCGTTTGGGTGTCTGATGAGCAACTGTTAGTGGATTTAGACGAGGTGTCAGACTTTTTTGCGTTGGTCTGGGTTGGTGGTAAGGTTGGTGTGCGGTTTACTTCTGCATTGTTAGTAGGTTGTGTATGGATGTTTGGAGTTTCTTGATTGCACTTCAGCATTGTTGGTTGGTCAGTGGATTGCGCTGGTCTAACTAGAGTTGCTTTTTCTATAATTGATGATGACATTTGTTTGCGGAAGAGTGAAATTACGGAGTCATCAATATTATACTGGCACTGAGGTCTATTGTTTAGAAGCAGATATGCAAAATAGCAAATGTAAGCCCCACAGTGGAAATTGTTATATTGTTGTTTAGGCAGGCGTGGAACCATTTTGATTTCCGTGGGAGTGGTACTGTTGTTCGCGAATTGTTTGTTTATCACCGTTTAAGAATAATTAGTGCCTTTTCATCAGTCCATGCTAGGGAGTCGAAATACCAGATGCATGATTCTGATGGTGAGTAGACTGGCATTACCCAATGGCAACCACTAACGTTAAAAGGGAAAAAAAGTAAGTTGTAGGATAAGAAGTCTGTTTTGGGCCGATTTGCTGTTACTTTGAGCTCATTGGATTCAAAAATATTGAGATAGTGGGGGTTGAAGACTTTTGCCTTACCATTGTAATCTGTGGAAAACCCATTAATTATGGCCTCTATGATGTTGTCGGTTAACCATTTGTTACCTTCTAGGGAACTAATGTCATGTGAAGAGATGTCCAAACCACTATAGTTGAAAACATCTACTGATGATGGTGGAACATCTGACATTAGAACACTATCTGACAAATCTATATAGCTTGCATCCATTGTGTTGTAGGTATATACGGTTAAGTTTAATTTTTAAATCTTAAGTTTCATTCTTAAATTTCATTATGGTAAACAAAACAAAGACTTATTTTAATAATACTCGCTACCAATAGTATTTAATATAATATATAATAGTAATTAAAGCTTTTTAGCTAGCAATTAAAACAAAATTCAATCTAAAAACTTAATCTGAAAATTTTGTCACACTTCTCTTAGTCAGAATTCTAGAATTTTGGCGTGGAGTATAAGTATAGAAAGCCTTGCATTATCAGATTATTCCGATATCAGGATGTAATCTCATTTCTAGCACCCCAGGCACCAGGGTATCTGTACATAAACCCGCATAACGCAAGAAACAAGATGGTACTATCTCTTGTTTATCTTGTTTATTTTCAACAATTTGTTGCTGGCACAAAAATTTTCACGCACCGCCGAAAAATACACGTTTGAGAACTCTTATACAAATTTTACTTATTCCATTGAATTCAGAACCCTAACAAACCCGTATAACGCAAGAAACAAGGTGAAATAATCAATTGATCTATTTGATGGGTTTCAAAATTTGGTGCTAGCATCAGATTTTGCACCCACTTCCGAAAAACACAAGTTTGAGATGTCTAGTTAGATAATAATTTTTTCAATTGAATTCAGAACCCCCATAAACCTCAGAAATGCGAGAAATAAGTTGTCACAATCAATTGAACTATTAAATGGATTTTCAAAATTTTGTTCTGGCACCAAATTTTGCACACAGCACCGAAAACTACAAGTTTGATATGCCTGGATACTCGTATATATTCCATCGAAACCAGAACCCCAAAAAACCCATATTCGCAAAAATATGTATATGCGCAAAAGTGGCTGTCCTTGTGTCTGGTTGGTTAATAATTTCTTGGCTGAAGCTAAGCGCACCACCGAGCTAAAATTTTCATTACGGGGGTATGTCGCTGATTTCATTTCCGATTTCAGTTATAATTTTTTTATGGAATCTATTATATCTGTCTATCTGACAGTTATCTGTCTGTCTTATAATTTTTGTGACAGACCTTTACACGGAAAAACAGCGATAACTAATCGACTAAGCAGCTTTCAGATTTGTGAACCTCATTATTAAGTTCTGCTCCAAAAATGTTAAATCACAGATCTCATGATGTGAGTCATGAATTGAATGACTGTATGGCCGATTTCGATTTGTTTTCCAGCTCCCTGGTATCCTATCTTAATAATTTTTATCACGTTTACATTACAATGCACAATAAACATATATATTTTAAATAATTGGCCCGTATGCATAAAGCGATCGTAACTTTAAGATGATCGTATCTTTTTTCCGATCGTAACTTGAGTTACGATGATCGTAAGAACGACTATCGTATTTTGGTATGCAAAAAGTAACTTACGATTAATCGCAGATACGATGATCGTAACTCTATTTACGATCCAAAAGTTACGATCGTCGAAAGTGTTTTTACGGGCCATTAATGAATTTTTAAAATGCTAAATATTTTATATATTTTTTCCAGTAAACGACAAACCTTCGAGTACCTTTCCTCATGATCAATAATTACCAAGCTTCCTCGGGTATTTGTGATACCTTCCGCTGTCGTTGGTTCGTTGTCAGTATGCGTTTCAGGTCGCCAGTTTTATCTCGGTATGTTTTCTGCAGTCTGCCACTACTGCTAAGCTCGCTCGCATCTTCTTCGGCGGTTGACACATTTGTACAGTAATATACTACTTACATCCCATTGCTCTTTTCTTCCCACATCGCGTTACGAGATCGGCCTGCAATGGTGCAGTACCTGAAGAGTGAAGACCCAGGAACAAAACAGCTCTAAATCACTCAGCCATACAGTATCATACCAAATCAGTTCAAACTAAGAAGTCGCCAGAGTACAAGGTTGTGACAGGGACATCCTTGCAGCTACCACAGTGACCTTTAAGCGTTGGGATTGCCACCAGAAATTGATGAGCACATTCACAAGAATGCTACGTTGTGTTCACTGCGTCAATTACAATGCACAGATCTCCAACTTGGTACTTGAACAAAGCCGTTCACCGTGTGGACCAGCCGCTTGTGCTTTGGTGGCCCAATTCGGAAAGTAAGCATTGTGGACAGCCCATGACTTTCTTGAGACGCCTCCTAAAGGACACTGTCCTTGAAGATGCGGATAATCTCGCGAAAGTCATGAGGGAAAGGAAAGAGTTGTGGCGGTGTAATTTTGTCGACAAGCCGGCATAGCATTCTAAATGCACGCTGCATTGGAGCATGCCAATAGTGGATTGCGTGGTGGTGGTAAAAATATTTTTGCCAAGCCATCATAGCATATCAATGTGCAGCTTCAATGTAGCCAGGCCGTTTATACTGTATTAGTAGTAGTAGTACGTCGGTTTGTAGATCTGTTATCCCAAATATTTATACGTTAATAACTCAACTAATCCTCGATGAAATGTAACCAAACGTGGAACTGTACACGTGTAGTCTGGAAACAGATTTGAAATTTTCCAAGTTGAATTTGCGTGTGGCCTTTGAGAAGCTAAAATAAAAGCAGTTAATTAATTAATTATGTTAATTTCAGTAACACGCCGCATTTTCATGATTTCCTATAATATTAATTAATATTAACACTATAATATTAAATTACTTTTACTTAAACTTTTACTTGCAATCCCCATTCATACCTCATGCCATTATAGTTTTTAATTAGTTCAATTTGCTTTAAGAAATGTGTTTTTATTTGATCTGAACATAATTACCAAGTTAACACTGGCTTCCAAACTCCCCACCCCATCTATGGCAACAGAACTGTTACTACTACTACGATCGGCATGCTGCATTGCAGCTGCATTATATATATGTTAAATATATATTAAGAATGCTGTGCCAGCTTGTCGACAAAATTGTCTTGCCTTCCTATTCTTAGAGTATCTGTACCGTAATATTTTATTGCTATATATCAGGTTAATGACAGTCGTAGATATCCGAAATGGTTTATTCCACAAAATATTGGGCTGATTATTTTTAATTGAATTTCAATGGAGGAAAAGAGTCTCTGGTAACTGAGCCTCGTGCTGCGCGAAGACCCCTTGAATGTGTCCTTAAATTTACTCATATATTATAAACATTTAAATATTTCCATAACTAAAACAACTTTAATTCTCCTCACCAAATATGTAATCTATTCCAAGATAGCATTAAGGTATAATGAACAATAACTCTAATGCGAAATTATCAATATAATATCAAATAAATAGAGATGATGCCAAATTTATTGTAATTGTATTTGTTGGGTTTGGTTGTTATGTAGGTTCAGCAGTTCATTTTAAAGTATAATTATATGTCTGCAAACAACCTTCGAATACATTACATATCAACTGTTAATAATTTTGTTATTGATAGGCAATATCTCACCTTTTAAAAACTTATTATTATTATATTCACAATTGATTAAAATAAAATGTAATGTAAATAAAATTAAATAAAATGTAATTATTATTATTGTAGGCGGGCATTATATTGGTTTGAATGAATAGGGTACTTAAGCAATATTCTCAAGAATGTTATGTTTGATAATATTGTGCAGTGGTCGGTAGGTATAGTACAGTAGGATTTTCAGTTATTTATAAATATTTACACAATATTATTTAACATTATTTTTATATTTAGCAACCCTCTTATAATTAAAATACCATGTTTTCAAGATCACGGATATTATATAAATAACATCAAATAATAGATTAAAAATATAAAGATTAAATACATTACACATATTTTGTTGGCGGGAAATTCAACTTAATAATTCAGAATAATATCAGACAGTTATACTACTACTACTGGGATCGGCATGCTGCATTGCAGCTGCATTTTTAAGAATGCTGTGCCGGCCTATCGACAAAATTGCACCGCCACAACTCCCTATCACCCATGACATTTGCTAGATCATCCGCATCTTCAAGGCCAGTGTCCTTTAAGATGCGTCTCAAGAAAGTCATGGGCTGACCACCATCCTTATTCACTCCATGAGGCTGCCAAAGTACAAGATTATGCACTGGCTGGTCCTCACGGCGAAAGCAATGTCATGCAAAGCGGAGGCGATTTTGTTCTAGTGTCAAGCTTGGGGGAACCAATGAGACACCTCCAATGTTATATAGTGTCTGGTTGGAGATATGTGCATTGTACTTGACACAATGAACCCGGCGTAGCATTCTTGTGAATGTGCCATCCAGAGATTTGGTGTCCTCAGCAGTTAGAGCCCAGCATGGACTCCCATAGAGGAGTACTGGAGCTACTGCTGCTCAAAATAATCGGACCTTAAGTTTCCGATTAATTCTCGGTGACTTCCAAATCCTGGAAAGCCTGTTCAAGGCTGCCCATCCCTTTCCCTTACGTATTCGAAGGTCCTCACCTGACTTCCGGATCCATGATCCCAGGTAACAGAAGTCATCCACATGCTCAAGCATACCATCTTTTGAGCTTATGCTCATCCGATCAGAGATTTGCTGAGGACTTTCAAAGTTAACTGTCAAAATTTTGGTCTTTCTGGAGTTAATAAAAAGACCAACACTAGAAGCATCATGTTCTAATGAGCTGAGGAGCCGTAGGGCTCCCTCTAGTGATTCTAAGAGTACTCCTAAGTCATCAGCAAAGTCTAGATCAGTTAGGTACTTGGCAGGATTTCCTCGACTTCTGGAGCCAGTAGGTGGAGATATCATCATCCCATCATCATTATGATGATCTAAGGACATGCGTAGAACATAGTCAACTACAATTATGAACAAGAATGGTGCAAGTGTGTCTGCCTGGAGGACGCCCCATAACACTTCAAATGGTTCTGTGTCACCGTCAACAGTAGACACAAATATTGTCGAACCATCGTATACTGATCTGATTGCTGCAATAATTTCATCAGGAATCCCATATAATGAAAGTATGCTGAACATACGTGAGCGAGAGATGAATCAAAGGCCTTGAAGAAGTCAACAAAGATAACAGCCAGATGCCTGTCTTTCTTTTTTGATAACTCTTCAATTATCCTTCTAAGTGCCAAAATGGGTTCCATGATCCCACGACCTTTACGGAACCCATTCTGATTTCCACGGAGCAGTCTCTCAATGGGTCCCTGATGCGATTTAATAGAATTCTATTGTATAGCTTTGCAGCAATCGAGATCAATGAGATTCCCCGAAAAGAACCATAGAGTGTTAGGTTGCCCTTCTTGGGAACTGGCACCAACTTATTTGTTTTCATTTCTTGTGGGACTCTTGTTGTTCGGTACATGTCTACTATGATGGGATAGATGAGCTTTAAACACTCAGGTATTTTAAAGACCTCAGGGGGAACACCATCTACTCCACTGGCACGATTGGTCTTAATGCTCTTTGCAGCAGCCTTCACTTCTGCAAAGGAGATATCACCAATGGGAATATCTGGGAGTACAGACTCAGACACTTTTACTTCTATAAAGTTTTCAGGCAATACCCTGTCATTATTGAGGAGCTTTTCAAAGTGGGCCTTCCAACCATTGAGGCGATCGGCTTGTGATTCAGCCTTAACCTTGGTGGTTGGTTGGCTTTTTCGATCAGCAAGCAAGTTGATCGATCTCCATGCCTGGGATGATTGCCTGCTGTCGTCAGCATCATTGATGGCATCAACCTGTTGGTTTATTAGCTCCTGTAAATTAACAGAGTACTGCCTATTCAGGGACCTAGATGCAGCCTTAACTGCATTCTTGGCCGCTGTAGTCTGTTTGAGTCGGGACTCTTTCTGCGCCTTGTAGAGGTCATTTCGGCACTTCTGAATTTTGTTGTCAGTCCAGGGGGCCCGTTTCCTGTTTCGAGGGTATACAGGAACTGTTTCTGCAGCTGCTAACTTAACTGCCTCTGTGAAGGCAGTATAGCCCTCACAGTGATCTGCCGCCTCAGAGGCAAGAACCTCATACCTGTTGCTCAGCTGTAGTGTGAAGCTGGATCTCACACTTGGCTGTTGCCACTGAGAGGACCAGTCATGCCGCGGCAAGGCAGATTTCGTTGTTCTGCTAGCACGCAGACTAAGTCTTACCTTGGCCACAATATGGCGGTGATCACTGGAGAAGGGTCGTAGTGTAAATGCATTACAGTCTTGTATAGAGCTCCTGTATTTCCTATATTTCCTGTATTTCCTATATGGTATATCTGGGACTTGTGACCACTGGGTCTACTATGAGTCCATAGCTTTCCAGTTCGCTTCTTGAACTGGGTTCCAGCCGAAAACAATCCATTTCCAGAGATGCAGGAAAGACAGTTTATCAGACAGTTATAGGAATAGTACGGTGTAGGTAGTTAGTTCGATGCATTGGCCGACCTATTGCCTTATAATTATTTAATGTGTGATAATGATTCCTTGATTACAAAAATAATGTCACACCTACATACACAACAGTTGTAAAGCCTTTAGAACAACAACTAGAAAAGCCAGCAATCTGGCTGGCTGTAAACGAAACTTCCTTAATAAACTTTAACAACGAAAAGTCCTGATCCGGATCCTGGATCGAACCCAGTGTTCACGTCTTAAGTCTGGCGCTTTGCCAAGTGAGCTACCAGGGATAAATCACCACCACTACTACAACAACAAGAATTCCATTATTTTTTAGGATCCCTATTTCTTTCAACAACTACTTTAACCTCTATAAAGAGGCCGTCTATAAAAAGGCAAACCAGAATTTATAATAATACCAGCCGTCTTTAACGATTTCACAAGCGGTTTCAGTTGCATTTTTAAGTAATCACATAGTGCTGTAAAGTCTATATTACATTGTTACAAAATGTGCAGCTGTACGATAAGTTACCCTGTGTAGAGTTATAATTTTAAAACTAGCGGCGTTAAGTAAGGTTAACATTTTGGATTAAACAATGATATATAAACAAAACTTGTTTTAAATAATCCTACATAAAATAGTTGTAATTATTATTTATCACACATGATTAGGCCTACCATTTAGAATCTTTTGTGAGCCAACATCATTGTTGTATCAATATAGTTGATTCAATATGCCGGCACAAAAGGCACAAGAACAGAAGCAAGAACCGAAGCAAGAGGAGCAGAAAGATGAGCAAGCTGATAAAGGTGGAGAGAAAAAGAAAATACAAAAAGATTATTTACTGGAAGAATTGAAAAGGCGAGTCTAAATAAATTAATTGTGTTACCTACTACATAAATTTATTAAGTCCCAATCATTCCAAAGTAATAGGACTATACAAAGTAACAAGTGCTTTTTAGGTGCAAAAAGCCGAGATTTTAACATTCGGTATTTCGTACAGGTTTGAAATATAAATGAAAATGAAAAATAAATGAAAACAAATCCTATGAGCCTAATTGTATTCCTTCTGATCCGATATATATTTAGGGCAAAATTTACAAATGTCGTTTATTGTTTTGATTACACCCACCTGACTATAAGTTGCTCCTTTACTAACATGAATATTGCTAAAAAATAATTTAATGTCCAAAACCTGAAAAGTAATCTTTAAGGTCAGAAAAGTCGAATTTGGTGTCGAGGATTATTATATCGCAAAACTGTATGCTTCTACTGTTTTTAGGACAGTAGCTACATACAGTGTGTAGTCTATTAGTATATGTGTCATCTAAAAGTGCAGGGGGGTGTGTTGGGGTGTGTGTACCCTTATATACAGTATGTACACATGCGTGACTCCGATGATGCCGCTTAGGTTCATAGTAATTTATATACTGATCTTGTTATATCTGGACAATGTGTACATCTTATATTGTTGGGCATTCCATCATCTTCGGACAATGATCTCTAATAAGGGCACCCTTTTACAGCTTTGGATTAGTACAGATATCTGGATATGAGTAATGTGTAACTGTCGATTAGATTAACCAGATGTTGGTGATATTCGTGTATTTTATTGATGATTGTATTTGGTTGATATTCAACAAGAGATACACTCAGGAATCGTGGTACGATTTCGAACTCTTACCACCCGACGACATCTACTCACAAAATGAGAATCTGCAAGATTATAAATCCAAGTAAATTGTGCAGTTTTAGTGACACTTGTAAAACTTACATAGTCATAGCATAGCCTACATAGTCGTTTAACCCTATTACCACTACTGAGGGGGGGGGGGGGGGGAGAATCGGCCCCTTCCTAGTTTTTAATTGCTGTATCTATGCAACCACATTATGTACCAGCCCAATTTTTTACGAGAATTTGTCAAATTTAATGGCACATCTTTTGCAAAAAACGGCGTTGCAATTAGATTTCTACTTTTCGATGTGGGTGCCACCCCAAAATTTGGTCCCAGCAAAATTTTTTTTTTAATTTTCGAATTTTAAAATGTCATTTGTGAGTATGTAATTCTTTATGTTGGGGCTTTTTTATTGTTTCTGATTCGCACTCTACTACTCTATATAAGTATGTAAGTGAAGTGGTACGTCATTTTTAATTCCTCCCTAATTTTGGTGCACCAAAAATGCCGAACCACTAAGTCTTCAGGGTTCTATAATACTTTCAATATTGTTTCATAGGTCCAGAAAACCTATAAATGTGCGTTGAAATCTCAACTTTGGTTTATTTTCCGAATCTCGTATTTTTCTATATTTGAAGTGCCATGCCCACTTCTTAGGTGCACGAAAAATAGCATCCAGTTCAATTTTCAGAAATGGAATATAATCACATTCGATTCAGCGTAGTGGAAAACCTACTAACTCTAGCCAACAATGCCAAACTATTAGTTTTTAGAATATAAAAAAAATTTATATTTGTCCTGGATCTACTTCTATTTTTCATGAAAATTATTATACCCACATTATGAAATTTTCATTTTTTTGGATTTGAAAATGTTCCTCGATAGTGTTTTCGCCAACAACCCAAATTTCGTAGGATTTCATTGGATGATTACAAAAATACAGGGGGGGGGGGCGAATCGGCCCCTCGCCGGTGCTGCTAATGGTCTAAACACCCCAGTGGTAATATGGTTAAGATTATTAAGTATTTAGTTTGGCTATGGAGAGATATTTGTCTCTTTTGGTCATTCTTATTTGTAGGGTTGTGGACCCTACTACACCTGTACGTACAATATGAATTTATGCGATTAATAAATTAAAAATGACCGAAAAAAAAATATATTGTTTAGCTATATCGTTACGTGATTGATACAATTCCATACCGATCGATCTGAACAAGAACATGAATCTGAATGAATAATGAATAATACTGAAAACGCAAATACCGATTATTTAGCCTACAGTACCTCTTAATTCTGATACAGCTGAGTTTGCGTAACCTACTGCAGTTCTGTTGATATGTGTTTTCTTACCGGTCAATTTGTGACAAATATTTTCACTCATTTAGGGTGAAACAAAAGGGTGAAGAGGAACGAAAGAACGTAAAACGACCCGAAGAGAAGCCGTACTTCCCCTACGTCTGGAACAGTTTGCTTCCGTACCTGAGTACCCACACCGTGGACTACGCCGTCGAGCGGCCGTTCAGCGAACTCGGCCAGTTTTGTTCCAGAAGAACCGCCATCAATATTACAGACCCAGAGGTAAGTATGTTAGATTGTTAGTTAGTCTGTAAAATATATTGTGGCATTTCTGTTAAACAGCAATGCATTGAGGATTAGTAGCTTAGAGTAAGTCACAGAATCAGTACTGATATAGTTATATACTATATAGTTATATTATGATGCTGAAATAGTATATTAACTTATTTAAATCTTGGAAATTATTAAAAAATAAAGGAAAAACTACAGTTAGAAGTATTGTGGTATGATACGTGAAAATTTATGGAGTTTAGAGTATGTTTTGTTCGTAAAAAGGCATGAAGTATAGTTCATCTAGTACAAGCTAATTAAATAAAGTTACCGGTGGAAGTATGAAACACAAAACACCGGAGGAGGAAACCCGAAGATACTTTCCCTCGACTGTTACCTATATAGCAGGGAGGGCGCCACTCTAACTCCCAGGGGTGAGCACTCAATAACTCACAAATTATAACAAAATTAGGATAAATAAATCCGGCCCTGCAAATATACAAAACACAATAAATTCATTTGTGATGGCTGGGTTTATTTATAAGTAACAATAATCTAAATAATACAATTAATTAGTTTGCATCAAAACAAGTATTTCGTAAACAACCATACCGGTAATATTATATTTCAACGATAAAATGTCCTAACTAATAGAATACATATCGAATAATACAATATACTAAGTAGCAATAGGGCCTACAATGTTGATACGGTCGACGGTATATGTAGTGAAAATATTTGCAACAATACCAAATAGTTAGAGGCAGGTAGAGTCTCGGGAGCTTCGAGACCCTGACAAAACGAGCACCCCAGCGTTCGGGCGCCCGAGCCCCAGCTCCCGAGAAACCAAGACTCTTCGTATGCTCGAGAGCTCGGGAGCTGCGAGACACCGGCTCCAGTAAGGTTTTTTGCTGGATTTCCACTACTTATTGTGCTAGTACGGAGTGTTACCATCACCCCTTCTTTATTAAGATGTTATAAGGACATGCATAGAACATCAACCACAAGTTGATATAATAAACTGAATGATGAAGTTACTGTAAATGATATCAATCCCATTCTTATCTGTGTTGCATATTTAAAATATTGTGAGTCTTTTGTAATTGTGGTATTTGTACCTGGTGTCCTCAGCAATAAAAAAGCACAGCAAATACTGAAATAGAGCAACACCACTGCTGCAAGAAAAGTCACACCTTTAATAATCTACTCAACTTGTTTGATTTTCAGATCCCGGATAACTAGTTCATCTAGTTCATGGCAGATTATGCACATTTTGAACTCTCCCTTTTATACTTGACAACGCGTCCACCTGTCCACAACACCTTTCTTAAATATATGTTCATGGAGTTGGCAAATATCATTGTTACCATGGATTATTTTGATCAAATCCTTTTTCTCATTGAATATTAATGATTTCTAGTCTATATGTAAACTATGTCTACTTTTAGTCTTATCTGATCTCTCTATTAGATCACATATCCCTCCTGCATTTCTTAAATTTGTTTTAGTTTCTAAATGACCCCAATGAATCTGAACAAAATAAGAATAAACGTTTACCAAATCTAACAGGTTACAATTTTCTGTATAGGCTAAGTTAAATAATTAAATATTACAATATAGGTGAGTTGGAAGATGGATAACATGCTGTATATGATTGACTACGAGACATTCCACAGACCTGCGGATCGAGGGGAGGGAGAAGAGGAAGGGGAGGACACTGGAGAAACTGAAACAAAGGAAGAAGTAAAAGAGAAGAAAGAAGAAAAGCCAAAAGATGATGATAAAGATAAAGATAAGGAGAAGGGTGAGGGTGATGATGAGGATGAGGGTGAGGGCGATGGTGACGATAAAGAATACACAGATTATCGGTTGCCAAGGTTAGTGAATGGCTCAGTACAGAATACTGATTGCCAAAATAGGCAGAATTTCTGGAAATATTGGCATAGCCTCTGACTTACACAAATAAAACACTGTCAGTAAACTCTTTCATACTCTAGAATAGAGTTGTGGATATTATCAGTATTAAGTGGGATAGAGCCGCCACAAATAAATAAAAATTTTAATATTTTCAATTACCGACTTTTATATTATTATTTATTGCAGAATTAGAAACCACATAATTATTATAGATAAGTATTATAGGACCGTACTATATATCATCAAAGGACTAAAGCTACACAATTTATTCATTAAATTTTTTAGGTTTCCGAAATTAGCAGTTACTAAACCAAAAGTGGGGAAGAACAAGCGAGAACTGGATTGGACCGATGTGGCTCAACTGAGACAAGAAATCGCAGAGAATTACGGAGAAGGGAGTAAAGCTAAACAGAGTAAAGACTATTCCTTTGCAAAAAAAGATTGGCAAGAGATGGAATTCGACGAACTGAAACGTTGTGGTGCTCCATCTAGGAGTCAGTTTAAACAGAGCTGCTTGGTATACTTAGGGAACACCAAAGGTGGCAAGAAAGCGGTCAATGAACTGGTTGAGACTTTGGACTAACTATGAAGTGACAGACAAAACAATTTATGTATGAAAGTAGTTTCGAGCCTCAAATCTTTTCACACTTAAAATAATGATTGGCTTTGTTGAATATTATATTGTTATTGTTTATTGCTATAATTATATTATAATTTAATTATCATGAATGAATACTTTCTAACTGTAATGAAATACTAAAAGATCCTACTACGATATTAGGAAAGATACATAGAGTAGCAACATTGTTTATATAATACACATTTGGCACGAAAGTACATAATCGGCTAATAACTCCTAACCAAGGATGTTTAATTTATCTGGAAACTGGAAGTTTCTTCCAGAAAAAGGATCGACTGCTCAAATTTATCGTCCCTGATGTGTATCCGCGGGTCCCGGTCAGCTGCCAGAGGACCAGTGCAGTGAGTGTCGCTGTCGACAGATCGAATGCGGACATGGATCCATGGCTGTTTGCGCGAGGAACCATTATAGATGAGCTACTGGTACTGGTACTGCAGTAACTAGCAGTAAATATTCATGTTTTTATCATTGCTAGGAGGTAGGGGATAAGGAATGTAATATGTCAGATGGTGTTACGTTTTACTGTAAACTTATGAAGAATACTTGATAATAAATTGCTTGCAATTAAAGTAAAACCTCTTGCTCAGTTTCAATTTCCTGCCGCAGGCAGCCCTTTTCTATTCATCTTATATTTAGCCGAGAATAAATGGCGGCACAATGAATATACTGCCATTATTGTGGACGATTCATAATTTGGGATTCCTAACCACGCACCAGGCAGCCGGTTCTCAATGCCCACTCTCATTGGGGGGAGGAAACATGCTCGAAGTGAACATAAATAGAGAGCAATCATGAAATTTCGCCGAGGTGGTAAATTTGCAAATGCAGACAAATTCTAACATAATAGGCAACGGGATTAATTACCAACTCATGATACACCCATAATATTTGAAATTATGCTTAAACAACTTCATATTTTACTAAACACACAACGCATTCACCAATCATAGTTTAAATGATTCATTCTCAACAGAAAATTGTGAGGCAGTCGTATAAATTGATGCGACAAACCCTTTCAATGTCCTCAATCGTGAAGCCGCAATTCACAACATTAAAATGACTTGTCCATCACCACATTCCACTGTAGTGAACTGCGCTGCCATCGCGTCTGGTTTGTGGCTGGATACAGAGAGGACTCCACAGAGGGTTCAAGTCAAGGTGATCCTGTAGCGATGCAAATGTTTGCTGTGGGACTAACACAGCTGGTTGACAAACATGAGGTTGAGAGAATTGTTTACCAGAAGCGGTTTGCAGATGATGGCAATGCTGCGGGTTCACTTGTTGAGCTGTACAGGTTTTGGGATGTGGCAGTGATGAAGGGACCACTGTATGGGTATTGCCCATCAAAATGCCCTTTAACAGGGAAACCGAATAAACTCAAAGAGGTAATTTCGGCAGGCACCAACATTGTCATAGACGCAGTAAACTTCTTTGGTGAGGTGATTGGATCGGATGAGTACTGGGAGGAACATGTCAGAGTTAATGTAGATGAGTTGGCATCGGAGGTTGACAGACTGACTGGTATTGTGCATATGCTGGTTTGGCGTTAAGTCTGTCCTGTCTGTATATGGCAATTTTTAGCACATGTTATTCCGGATACAAATGAACAGTTCAGCATACTAGAGAAACCAGTCTCTGTCACTCTCGATCGTTTAACTGGCAGACTGTCAATTACCCCAGAGGAACGTCTGTTGTTGTCATTGCCAGTACGAGCAGGTGGGTTGCGAATACCGCTTCCTTGTCGCACAGTTCGATAAGATATGGCCGCCACAAGGCAGATGCGGATACAGGTCTCTTTGATTTTGTACGTAATTGATTAATGTTTGAAATCCTCGAATTTAGCAGCCGGGATATGCCATCGTCTTACATGTGAATTCAGTTTATAACTGCAGATTTGTGTACTGATTTATGCTTCTTGGTTGGTCTAATCTGCCGTAGCAGTGACATAAGTGTGTGAGGAAGAATGAATGGATAAAACCTTGAACCTCTCCTAACAGAACCATGTAATGTACTATTCCATTTGTAATATTGTTTACAAAAATGGGCGTCACTGGAATCTGTGTCTTTGTTCCTCAATAAACCAGCAAATGGCGAATGTGTGCTACAATGAGCTCCAAGTAGCTTTTATGCTATGCATTATAACTTTGAATGTCAATTATATCAGAGCTATAAAATGATAATATCGTTGATAAATCATTGGGATGGGACAATTATTGCCGTTTGATCCGTCACAGAGATTAAGGAGGCTTTATACTAGCAGGCCAGTGGAAATCGATCAACTTTGCTTGATTTACCCGGCCTAGTTGCCGAAACAACACGATACCATAAATTAATTTAGTATGCGTTCCATCCACTCTCGAAAACATTTATAATCGATCTTGTCTTGTTGTGATCTCATTATATTTTCATCATTGGTTAAAATACTATTGATTAAAACAATGTTTTCAATTTCAAGGCAATTCAATTTATCGAATTCGCAGAAATTGCACAGTAATTAAATGTACATACTTTAAATCAAGCGCGAATGAGCATCTCTGAAAGTGTGGGATACACTCATTATTTATTCAGAGATCTGCTAATGACTTCCGAATACGAAAGGAAATTGTATTAAATATAATGTATTAAATAAAATATCAAAGGACATGTAACGGTATTATAACCATAACTGAAAGTAAATTTATGCCGGGTAGCAGTAGATACTGTGCAGTCCCTAACATGCTTTTACTGCAAAAGTCACAAGATTACTTGATTGTATATAGATCAGAACGCAGCGCATGGATCATGGTATAGGATACAATGTTCACTTAATAAACGAGGCTTCCTACAATTTCTACTGTAAGAAACATATTGCAGCGAAAAGGCTGCACCAACCTGCACCGCGGATGAGACTTGACGGCACTATGACAATCAGGATCTGTAAAGATCGTAGGTGCAAGGGGCCCATTCTCGGATCTTAGTATGATATTTGAGGAATTATAAAAAAAAAGTAAAGACAGGCATCTCTGGGCGTTATATTTGTAGACTTCTTTAAAGCCTTCAATCAGTCTCTGATGACGTATATGCGGAATTCTTGCATTATAGGGGATTCATGATGAAATAATTATATCACTCACAATGCGATGGTTCTACGACATCTGGGTCTACTCTTCTTATGTTCTCTATGGTGAAATACCATTATCATTCATAATTTTGATTGATTATGTTCTACGCATGTCCTGAGTCAATCACAATGAAGATGAGGTGAATTTAACACCCCTTCTCCAACTCTCTGGATGGCATATACACTACAATGCTACATCGGGTTCATTGTGTCAAGTACAATGAACACAACTCCAATCAGACCTATACAACCTTGGAAGTGTCTCATTAGTCCCCCCAAGCTTGGCAATTGAACGGAGCCTCCTCCCCTTAGCAGGACTTTCTCTTTTACCGTGAGTACCAGTCTATACACGATCCTGTGCTGGGGCGGCCCATCATGGCAAGAATAAGCTTTGTGGGAAGCCAGAGGCCCATTAATTTTTTTGAGACGCCTCTAAAAGGAAACTGAGAGGAGGATGAAAAACGTGATAATAGTGACTTGAGTAAGTTAATTACTGACGATATGGATAGTATGCACATAGGCAGTACCACACAGTACAGGGACTTACATCAATACAATGTCTTTGAAGTTAAAACTCCGGCAACTTTAGGAAAATAATTATAATTTCCATTGTCTTCTTATTTGTAGAAAAAAGTTCAATATTTTCGCCCATGTGAAGAATACTGGGTTTTCACTTTACGGTCGAAATTTCATTGAAATTATATCAAGAATTTGTATTATTTTTTATTTCTCCTTTAAGGTTTTTATAGCACTCATTTCTTTCAACTTATCATCTGTACAGATATTATTTTAATTCGTTTATTGTTTTGGTTAGACACAGTACAGCACTTCGGTAACCTGGGCTTTTAGTGAAAACCTGGCATTCTTCACATGGGGGTAAACTGCAAAGTGAATTATAACAGCAGTAATCTGGTATACTTCACATGTGCCAATATTTTTCCGGTTATAAATTGTTTAATAAGGCTATTTATGGAATAAATAAATATTATTACGATAACTTATA
>JAUCBJ010007530.1:0-27319 GCA_032718475.1 Nemertoderma westbladi
CTGCTGCTTCTTGGTCCCGCTTGACCTGAGCTCGGGTGCCTATGATAGACCTACGATGTTGGACCAGCCTAGGTTCTTTTATTACTACTGGAGGGATGACTTTCCTCACAGTGGGGGGTGAACTGGACTTACGACCAGACGGTTCTACGTCTCTATCTGAGTCGCAGATAGTTACATCTAATAAACTGTCTGACAGGTTCTGCTTAGTATCAGACATGACTATGTATACCGTTGAATGTCTACTGCTGTATTACAGTCTGAGCAAGTCTAGTAACTCAGTATTAACTGCTAGCCTAGTAATTAATTACCGGTACTGCTACTCAGTGTAGCGTGATATATATAATATATTAGAATACCGGTATGCTTATAGTATATATAACTATTATTACAGACTAGGTTTATCACAGAATACCGGTATAATTTTAGCACAAATATATATAAATATATAATAGGCCTATCGGAATACCGGTATACAGCTTACAGTTTGTAGTATATATAATTCTGGACTAGAATTAATTACAAGTACCGGTATAATTTCAGCCTAAATTTATAGAAATAAAGATAATAGGCCTATCGTAAATACCGGTATGCAGTTTACACTTATAGTGTATATATATAAGTATAATTACAAACTAGAATTAATTACAAGTACCGGTATAATTTCAGCCGAAATTTATAGAAATAAAGATAATAGGCCTATCGTAAATACCGGTATATCAATTATTTTAAATAATTGAATTTCTGAATTTTAGGGTTACTTGGTTACTTTACTTACTTTATTACCGTTATTTGAGCAGTAATCCAACTGATATTGAGACCTAATGGTTGTATGGTAGGCCTACGATTTATAAATCGATAGATTTGATTTATAATATATATATACCCGTTTTAATGGGTTTTGTCAATGTTTGAAATAAATGTTATTATTTCTGGGGAGTAATCACTACACAAAGCGGTGCGCTTTCAATGAAGTGTTACTTATAAGACACTAAAACAAATAATTCTAATTTACCTAAGTTACTTAATACTACAAATTACGTACAATTCGGGTTGAGATTACAATCTCTAAATAAACACAAAATTTACAAAAAAACACAAAATACGAATTTTTAGGGTAATTTTACAAGAAGTCTACAAACCAGCCTAACAAAGGGTTAGAAAACTGGTTATTACACGGACAGGGTACTACGGTATTTGAAATAATAAGTAGTAGTAAATACACTGCGTTGTCTAGATATGAAAATGCCACCGCCTGACGACCTATAGCCGTATCGCTATAGGTTCTACGTTATGTATCACGGAGTGTTCCTACCTAGAAGTTAATAGAGCTAATCGAATGTGCCTATCAACCACTTTACAACACAAATATAATGCCTACACTAATTATTCTCGGAAAGCACTGTACACTAAACCCTAAATTAGGTACGAGTACTTGTACAACAGATAATCAGTAATTAAATATACTTGAACAGCTAAAAGAACCACGGCATCTGCTGGAGTGACCGATGCACAAAATCACCAGTCTTGACCTACGCCAAGCAGCCCGTGTAGTACCGAGGTTAATTTAACTATAGCGGTATGTATAACAAACACAATTACTGTAGGAACAAACTTGGGGACTTGAATGTTGCGAATAATCGCATAAACTCTGAATAATAAATATTACGCTACGCGTACAAACTACTCAAACAAAATACAGACCGAACACTGACAGACTACTATCAAGCCTAAACAAACCACGGTATATGCAGACTCCGAAATGATTAGGGAGTATGCGCTCTAACCCAGTAGTGCGACTTATTCTTTAGTTGGGGGTTCACCTTACAGCGTTCGCTGCCCCTACTGCCTAATCGTACTTAATCGGACAGATGATCTACACACGCGGCAATCCGTTCAGACTTAACAACAGCCAGACAACTATCCAGCCTACAAATTATTTAAATAAAATTATACGCTACCCGTACAGACTTACACAAACAAAGTACAGACTAAACGATGACAGACTACTCTCAAGCCTAAATAAACCACAGGACATGCAGACTCCGAAATGATTAGGGAGTATGCGCTCTAACCCAGTAGTGCGACTTATTCTTTAGTTGGGGGTTTACCTTACCGCATTGGCTGCCCCTACTTCCTAACCGTACTTAATCGGACAAGTGCTCTACACACACTGTAATCCGTTCAGACTTAACAGCAATCAGACAACAGCTCAGCCTACAAATTGTCTGTACAATCTGATGAGGTTTACACGCCTTCTGTTCAATACTGGCCTACAAACAAATAAAACTTGACAGAAATAAGTAAAAATCTCAATAAAAAACCAGGGCTGCAGTCCCTGATAAATTATTAAGGCCTACTGGTATATAATAATCAAAATCGAATAATACTGCTGTAGGTACCGGTCCGGATGATCAGGCAGTCAGGCCTACTGGTTACCGGTCGACCGGTACTTTCGACTTTATTGCTTACTGCAATAAAGAAGCTATATCCTTTAATGTTCGCGCTTTCAGACCTTTGGCAGTTTAACCCGCCAAATTAGGATGTCTGTTAGATAATAAATCACTTTAGCCGATGACAAATATTTGATTCACTACACTAGTCGAAACCAATCTGTGCGCGATCATTCACCCGCTGGATATTCCCGGGAGATTGGGTTCGACGGTTTAATTTTATTGCTATGTAAGCCTAATGTATTATTCGACTGACAGTATTATATAATCTCTGACAATATTATTCACCTTCGGGGAATATTAACAGTTCCTTTAGGACGTGGCGCTTTATCTACATAAACAGAGTTATGACTTAAACTACTCACAACGATATGGCTCAATTATAATTCACATATATGGCGCATTCTTTAGGAATGCTTCTTTAACAGACTCACTCATACACAATGCTGCACAATACTGCACACTAATCTGCCAATCTTCACTGATTTTAGTCACATATAAAAGGAACACAGACTGACTCATGTAGGGTCTATCAAATAACATTAGATTCACTTCAAACCACTTTAACATAAGTCACAATCGTTTATCTGTAACCCTTCTCTCTTACCTTCGGTATATCAAGAATATTGGGTTTCGGGGTTATTTATCGTTATTCCAAATATAATAATTCATCAACCATATTATGAAGAACTGACGGTAAATAGCAGTATAAAACAACAATGAAAACACTGATTGTTATGAGTTTGCAATGTTTCAGCAGTCAGCATGTATGATCAGTCAGCAGTGATTCCATGAGTCAGGTAGTCGTTAGGTATGATCATCAGTCAGTTAAAGGATATATGCCCTTTATAATTAAACCTACTAGTGTAAGACCAAAAACAGTAAGGCACAAAATACTTCCAAGCCGTTCTTTCTTAGGCTCAGGACTGAATGTAAACACTGCACATAGGCATTGCGTCATTTCTCGGAAATTTTCTGTACAAGGAGCCACAAAAACGCTCTAATTGGCTGACTGAACTGAGAGACGCCGTAGAACAAAGGAAATCAACACATATGAATGTCAGCTGTTAACCGTAGTCATAGTAACTACTGTTCAAGAGTAGCTATCACCCCTTTGCGTCACGAATTGCCATAGAATCATAAAATATGCCTTTCACAGTACACATACGGAGGAAATAGGTCTTAGATCCTCTAAAAACACCGATACAGCAATAATACGGTCTCTTACACTTATTAAATCAACTACAGAGTATTTTAATGTAAAAGATAATAAAAATAACGGGGCAATTCAGCAAAGGCTTTTACAATGTGTGCATTGTACTTGACACAATGTACCCGGCGTAGCATTCTTGTGAATGTGCCATCCAGAGATTTGGTGTCCTCAGAAGTTAGAGCCCAGCATGGACTCCTGTAGAGGAGTACTGGAACTACTGCTGCTCTAAATAATCGGACCTTAAGTATAGCAGTAATAGCGTAATAGCAGGAAGCCAACATTCATTCAGTAGACTACCGGAGTTCCTATTGATTGAGTCATCATTGGGAGAGCGTATAATAGTTAAATTAATTAATCGGAATTAAATACGTAGCTAGTACCTAGTGACGTATATGAGTAGGGGGGTTTGGTGAACTAGGTATGACGTATATTAATGATGTTGATATAAGTATGGATAATGGATATAGAACAAACCAAGCATTAGGCCTAGGTGTACTGCATGACTGACTACTGACTTAATAGCAGAAGTACTACACAATAGGTCTAGGTGTACTGCATGACTGACTACTGACTTAATAGCAGACGTACTACACATACTTCTTTCCTGCATTGTTTTTGGTTGCCTAGCAACGATACACTATGTTGCTGAGTTACAGTGCTAGGATACCAATACAGCTAAACTTGATTGCTTTTACAGCACTAGAGCAAGAATATAGTATTTATATTGTAGATATCTGTCTCCCGATTGTGTATTTCACAACTATAGCGGGTCTGTGAATCCATAGCGCTGGGGGGGTCGGATATTGCGCCCAGAACGTGTACTTGATTGAGTCCGTTGGTCCGCGCGTTGTGGTGGGGTCGGTGAGGCGATGTCGGCCCAGGTCGGGGGTGTCACTGGCCGAGGGGCCTCGGGCTCTGGGGCAGCGGGCGGAGCGATTTGCGGGATAACCGGGGGAGGGCTGGGTAGGATCGGGGTGGGAGTGGGTTGTCCACCTTCCGAGGCGGTGCGTGGGCGGAGGAAGACGCGGTTGCGCCGCAGGACGCGTCCACTCTCCTGGCGGACCATGTAGTCGTGGTTCGCCAGCGCCTCGACGACCACGCCTCGTCCCGTCCAACGCTTGGTGGTAGCGTCCTGGACGAGGACGGGTGTCCCTACGGGTATGACATGGAGGGGGCGGGTGCGGAGGTCGTAGGCTGCGCGGAGGTTGCTTTTAGTCTGTTCGGCAACCTCGTCGAGTTCCTGGAAGCTCTTCCTCCACTTGGGGTCGAATGAGTTGAAGTGGGCGGGCAAAGCTTCCCGGATATTGCGTCCGTAGAGGAGTTCCGCAGGTGAGCGCCCTCCATATCGTGGGGTGTTGCGGAACGCGAGTATACCCTGGGCTATAAGGTCGACGTCGTGGTCGGCGCCCCGGACGAGTCGCTTCATCGCCTTGACGGCGGCTTCGGCGTGGCCGTTTTCTGCGGGGTAGGTGGGGCGACGACGGGTTTAAGTGAACCCCCCAGTTGTTGAGGAAGTTCTTCACGGCCTCGGATACGAACTGTGGGCCGCCATCTGGGTGGAACTCCAGGGGGACTGCTGTGGCGAGGAACAGGAGCCGGAGGTTACGGATGATGGCAGCGGATGTCGTATCGGAACCGAGGAGGAACAACGTGGGCCAGCCGGTATATTCGTCGGTAGCGACCATGTAGTTGGTGCTGTCGACGACGAACAGGTCGGCGTGGATCCTCTGGAATGGGCGGGTGGCCTCGGGGTTCCGTTGGAGGGGTTCCGGTGTGTGGGAGGGCAGGGACGACTGGCAGGACTGGCAGCGTTCGATGGCGACGGCGATGTCGTTCGATATCGTAGGCCACCAGACCGACCGGGCCGCGCGTTCCCGGGTTTTATTGAGTCCCTGGTGGGCGGCGTGGAGCAGTCGGAGGGTGTTGGGCCGGAGCGCCCCCGGGATGTAGATCTGCGGCCCACGAAGGATTACTCCATCATGGACCATCAGTTCCATGCGGTGCTGGAAGTAGGGCCGCATGTCGTCGTTAGCCACGTTGTGGCGGGACGTCGGCCAGCCGTCCCGGATCGTGGCGAGGAGCGCCACATAGATCGGGTCGGCGGCACCGGCTGTCCGGATCTCCTGGAGGCGGGCATCGCGGTCGTCGATCGTCGGAATGGACTCGGCGAGAGCAGCGGAGACAATAAACTCGCGGTCGTTGTCATCTTCGGCTGCGAGGACGAAGTCGTCCGGAGTGGGTTTTTTGCGTGGGCAGCGGGAGAACGCGTCGGCGACGAGGTGGCGGGCCCCCTTCTGGTGGCGCGCGGTAAAGTTAAACCGCGAGAGGGCCGTCTTCAGCTTTAGTAGCCGATCGTTGGTGACTTGGTCGAGTCGCCTGTCATTTAGGATGGGTATTAAGGGGCTGCAGTCGGTGACTAGTTCGAAGTGGTTCAGCCCATGTAGAAAGTAGCGGCATTTATGAGCCGCCCAGGCCGCCCCGAGGGCCTCCAGCTCGGCCATCCCGGACCAGTTCGCCTCGTGTTTGGCGAGTGTTCGGGAGCCGCACTGGATGGTGAGCCATCGGTTTGGGGCCGGGTCCCACTGCCGGAGGAGGAAGCCGAGGCCGTGGAGGCGCGAGGCGTCAGTCAGTAGTTCAGTCCGCCTGTCGGGGTGGAAACCTGAGAGGTATAGTGGACTCGACAGCGCGGTCCGGGTTGCCTCGAACGCGTTCTGGTGCTGCGGAAGCCAAACCCAGGCGGCCCTGTCCGTGTTGAGACTGCGGAGGGGGTCGACGAGTTGGGAGATCTCGGGAGTCGAGTTTCCCAACTGTTGGGCGAGGCCCAGGAAGGAACGGAGTTCGCGGCGGTTAGTTGGGGCCGGGAAGTGGCGGAGGTCGTCGGTGAGGGCCGGATCGATCCGGTAGTGCCCGTGACTGACGAGGTAGCCCCCGAACCGGACCTCGGGGAGGCAGTACTGGACTTTGTCGGTGTTCAGCGATACGTTGGCGGTGTCGCAGGCTGCGAGGACGCGGGCGACGGCCTCCGGGTGTTCCTCGGCCGTGTCAGTGTGGATGATGACATCCTCCACTATCCGCCCGATGTTGGGGACTCCGCTGAGAGCGCGCGCCATCCTCGCGTTAAACACATCGGAGCTGCCGTGCCACCCCATGGGCATCCGCCGGTAGCGGAAGTGGCCGCGTGGGGTTGTGAAGGTGGTGAGACGGCGGCTGGCGAGGTCGAGGCCCACCTGGTGAAACCCTTTAAGACCGTCGAGAACGGTGAAGTAGCGGGCCGAGGTGGGAATTCTCGAGACGACGTGGAACGGAGAGGGGGAGAAGTAGTTGGGGCGAACTGTGGCTTTATTAAGTTCGCGTAAATCAACCGTTATGCGGACTTTGTTGGGGTCGCTTTTCTTCCGCGTAACGACCATCGGGCTGAGCCACTCGCCCGGGTTGTTCTCGTCCCCGGCGGGCTCCAGGATCCCCATGGCGATCTGGTCGTCGAGTTCCCGGTTGAACGCGGCCTCCAGGTTGACAGGGATGGAGCGGTTCGTATAGGACTGGTTGGGCTGGGCGCCGGGGGTGAGGTTGATGGTGAGTTCCCCTCCCGCCATGACTCGGCACTGCCCTGACAGTGGGCGGGGGAAACGGCGGTGTAGGGCTTCCCAGTCGGAGTGGGCGGATGCTACTGGGGGTGCCGGAGCGCCCGGTGGGGGTGACGGTGTGTTGGCGTTGGGTTTGGGTGGCCCAACAGGGACTGGTGGCTGGGCATCGGTGGGTGGCGGCGGCGTGATTGGCTTGGTTTGTTCTATAACCATGTGGTTCGTAATTGCCGCCAAGTTGCCACCGCGGAGTATCGGACTCCGCAGTACTCCCAGGGTGAAACACACCCTTCGGGAGAGGAGGGGCTGTTGCAACCCGTCGAGCACCCATAGGTCGGTGGTGCACACAGTTCCGAGGGCGGTGCACTGGAGGGTGGCGTTAAATATCCCCTTAAAGGTCCACCCGAGGCGGCTCCCATTGGCGAGGCGGGGTGCCAGCGGGGTCTCGGAGTCCTTGTGGCTCGTCATCGGTTGGCCGTCGGGGTGGCGGAGGTTCTCGTGGCGGCCTCCGAACGCCCTGTAGATCCGCCAAGGGATGGTGGTCACGTTGGCTCCGGAGTCCGGGAGGAACTGCAGCTCCGGGATACCGCGGGTCGGGTCCTTGGTGACCTGGAAGCCGATGGTCACGGTTTCGAGGGACTCGAGTCTCTCCATGGCCGAGACGTCCGGGATGGAGTCCAGGTCGAGTCCGTCCAGGATCGTGGACCAGACCTGGGCGTTGTGGGCGGACTCGTGGTCGTCCCGTCCGTTGTCGGGTTCCTGGGTGGTGTAGTTGGCCTAGTCCGTGGGTTCGGCGTTGGGCGGCTGCGGCACATTCGGTCGTAGTGGCCGACTTGGTTGCAGTGGCGGCAACGGGCCGTAGCGCCCGGACAACGTTTGCCGGCCTGGTGTGGGGGGTAACCGCACTGAGGGCACTTGGAGGATGACTTCGGTTGTCGCTCCTCGTGGACCGGGCCCTGTTGGTAGCGCCGGGGTGCGGCTGTAACGCGGGTGACGGCGGCGGCGGGGTTCGAGGGCAGGGCGAGCGATGCGGCGTCCTTGCGCGCTGCCCAGACGGCTTGGGCGAGCCGCAGTGCGTCGCCGAGGGAACAGTCGTTGGGGAGACGGAGGAGTTGCTCTGTAACTTCTTTGTCGCCGAATCCCGCAGTGAACTGGTCCAGGAGGCGGTCCTCTTGGTGGGCCTCCTTAGTGGCGAGCGCGGCGAAGTCGCACTTGGCGGCCAGGTCCCGGAGGGCGACGAGGAAGGACTCCGGACTCTCCTCGGGGAGGCGGTGACGTCGGGCCAACTGCTGCCGGTAAACCCGTCGGTTGGTCCCGCCGTCGATGTGCCGCCCCAACTGATCGATGACGTCCTCCGAGTTCGCGTTTTGTTCGGTAGTAAGGGCGAGCCCCTTTACTACCGCGTTAGTGGCGCGAGAGAACGCCGTAGTGAGCGCGGCGCGACGTAGACAGAGGGTGGATCGACGTAGGTCGTTGGTGACGGCAGCATCCGGGGGATTCGCCGGGTCGGAGGTGAACAGGTTGAGGAGTCCCGATGTGGCGAGGAAGGCGTCCCATTCATCCTTCCAGAGGTCCCACGTTGTCTTCTCCGACTCGATGTCGAAGGCGGGCGGGGAGCTTCGCAGGATGAAGGTGTGGGGGTTGCGTGGATCTGTCGCCATGTTGTTAATGGGGAATAGTAGGAGTTCGTAGGTCCAGTTTATCGGCGTGTTCGGAAGCACTGCGCCATGACGTATATGAGTAGGGGGGTTTGGTGAACTTAGTATGACGTATATTAATGGTGTTGATATAAGTATGGAAATAGAACAAACCAAGCATTAGGCCTAGGTGTACTGCATGACTGACAACTGACTAAAAAGCAGAAGTACTACACAATAGTAATGTCCTGTCCCTGAATTGTATAGGCCGATAGCCCCTTGGCCATATTGTATCTTTGGAAGGAACAATGTATTGTAGAGTAAACATAAATAACCCAATACTACGTATACATACTGTACATAAACCTCGATATTGTAAACCACACGTACACGTACATAATTATGCAGAGTACATAATCTATCAGAATATTGTAATGCATTGTACTGTACAAGTACAATTAATAGGCCCTACACTGTAAAAGTTACAGTATCTGTTTTACAGTAGTTATCTTGTCTGTATAATAAAGTGTGTAAGTTAGGCATAACTTGTTATGTTTTCTTACTGTAGGCCTACAGTATGTCTATTTATAGGGTACAGTATGCACAATCCCTATACTATACTGTGATTAAATTACTATAATGATTTTTGCTATGTTATTTAATAATTTAGTAATTTAATATTTTAGTGATGGTTTTGCATTAGAGCCGTTTTCGGCACCTGGCTGCATATGCAGCGGCACCTCGCTGTACCTATGCTATATGCAACGGCACCTGGCTGCATATGCAGCGGCAGATACCGCTGCCATAAATATGAAAACGCCTAGCGGCATTGCAGCTTGCCATCACCTTTTATGCAGTTAATTTGCAGCTAATAATGGCACATACAGTAGTGGCGGCACATAGTGGCTCTAAGCTGCACCCAGGAGCAATGCAGCGGCATACCAAAATCTAAAATGTTGAATTGCACCCATATGAAGATTATCTGGTTTTCTTTCACTTTTTTGACGAATTTTTTATTGAAATTTATTGAAATTTATATCTTATAACCTGTACAGAATACTTCTACGAATTCGTTTATTTTTTGGTTGGATTCAGCCCTTCTGTAACCAGTGTTATTAGTGAAAACCTAGTATCTGGTATGCATCACATGTGCCTAAAATTTGTAATAAAATGTATGATTATACTAACTGTACAGTACAGTATATTGTAACATTTTGCATAGGAACCAATTTCAAATTGCTGCGAACGTGTTGTAATGGGGGGGGGGGGGGGGGGGGGGGGGGGCGACGAGCTGCAATTTAGCTAGGCGGTTTGGAATTAAATGTAAACTATATACAGTAGATGTGTCCATACAATCGAAACTACAGCCTTTTACTACTACTAGGATCGGCATGCTGCATTGCAGCTGCATTTTTAAGAATGCTGTTCCGGCTTGTCAACAAAATTGCACCGCCACAACTCCCTATCACCCATGACATTTGCTAGATCTTCCGCATTTTCAAGGCCAGTGTCCTTTAAGATGCGTCTCAAGAAAGTCATGGGCTGTCCACCATGCTTATTCACTCCATGAGGCTGCCAAAGTACAAGATTATGCACTGGCTGGTCCTCACGGCGAAAGCAATGTCCTGCAAAGCGGAGGCGATTTTGTATTAGTGTCAAGCTTGGGGGAACCAATGAGACACCTCCAATGTTATATAGTGTCTGGTTGGAGATGTGTGCATTGTACTTGACACAATGAACCCGGCGTAGCATTCTTGTGAATGTGCCATCCAGAGATTTGGTGTCCTCAGCAGTTAGAGCCAGCATGGACTCCCGTAGAGGAGTACTGGAACTACTGCTGCTCTAAATAATCGGACCTTAAGTTTCCGATTAATTCTCGGTGACTTCCAAATCCTGGAAAGCCTATTCAATCAAGGCTGCCCATGCCTTTCCCTTACGTATTCGAAGGTCCTCACCTGACTTCCGGATCCATGATCCCAGGTAACAGAAGTCGTCCACATGCTCAAGCATACAATCCTTTGAGCTTATGCTCATCCGATCAGAACTTGCTGAGGACTTTCAAAGTTAACTGTCAAAATTTTGACAGCCAGATGCCTGTCTTTCTTTTTTGATAATTCTTCAATTATCCTTCTAAGTGCCAAAATGGGCTCCATGGTCCCACGACCTTTACGGAACCCATTCTGATTTCCACGGAGCAGTCTCAATGGGATCCCTGATGCGATTTAATAGAATCCTATTGTATAGCTTTGCAGCAATCGAGATCAATGAGATTCCCCGAAAAGAACCATAGAGTGTTAGGTTGCCCTTCTTGGGAACTGGCACCAACTTATTTGTTTTCATTTCTTGTGGGACTCTTGTTGTTCGGTACATGTCTACTATGATGGGATAGATGAGCTTTAAACACTCAGGTATTTTAAAGACCTCAGGGGGAACACCATCTACTCCACTGGTACGATTGGTCTTAATGCTCTTTGCAGCAGTCTTTGCATTGCGTAGAACAATAGTCGTAAAAGAAATCAATAACGTTTCAATTTGTTCTGGCTGTCGTCCTGTCACTACAATACAGTACTTTACTCATGTATAAGCTGTACTGTGACGTGTATAACTGATGTGCCATATGTATATGTAAAATATCGTCAATAACTACATAATAGTAGTTAGCACATGGTGTACTTAAGTAGATTTGCATTCAATAACTCACCGATGGACTTTATATAACGGCTGTGCTGTGCTGAGAAAGAGTTATCAACACTTTATTATTTTAGCTGCTGTGTTTGATGTTTATACGGTTGTGTTTGACGACGCTTTATAGGGTTGAGCGGCTTATTACAGGTGAGATAATGTTCACAAATGGAAATGTCAAAACCGAAGGAAATTGTTTTTACTCTAAAAGGTGTCTGTCCGTAGCGACAAACTAAAGGACTTCTAAATGACCAAAAAATAATTTATGGTCGACCTCTCGACCAAAAATTAATTTATGATGGACCATCAATTGTTTTGTGGTCGACCATAAATAATAATGAAAAAAGATGGTGCTAGCGCTATTCGCAACGAGAATGACATCTCGCGGCGAGAATGCATTTTCGTAACGAGATTCTCGCATCGAGAACGACATTTCATTTGACCAGAACGGCGCCCCATAGCCGATAATTTTAACCCCTCCCACCTTTATAAATCATTTCTATTTTTTGTGATTTCAGGTTCAGGTTCAGGTTCAGTTTCATTGAATTGTTAAGGTCTAGAGTACTAGACCAATAACACAAAATTATTCCCACCAATAACCACCAAACATAATACTTTAAGTATGAAGGAAGAACTACTAACAAATAACAGAACTGAGCTGATCTGGTTGCCTAGCAGCAGCAAATGCAAATGCGAACACTGCACTCATACAATCCAGCAATCCACAATCAATCCTAGTACCGGTCAGCCAGTACAACAGTACCGGCCAGCCAGTACAACAGCAGAATAACTTTAACTCTACTGACGGACTGAGTGTAGAATTGTCCAGTCCATCCATGGCCATGGCCTAGTCTTCTAGTCAACTAGTAAATTATCTTTATTAGTTTTTTTTTTAAATAGGCCTAGGCCTATATTTTATCACTAGTCTTACAAATTGATAGGATATTGTATTTCAAAATAATCAGATAATACACAGTTGTAAAATGTAAAAATGCAAATACAAAACAAAACATGAAAGACAGAAAGACACTATTTCTATTGTGCCAAAATGCAAAATGAAGGCGTACCGTCAGACCGTAATTGTTTATGACTAAATATAACAACTACAGACCTAACTACAGAACTATGTAGGCCTATAAGCGACGACATGTGATATCGTTGTATTGAGGAGACCGAACCGGTCTCCAGTCTCACTCAATGCTGCTGACAATCCCTAGGCCTAGCCTACACTCGTTGTTGGTTCTACGACGACGACGCCATGCCATCATCAGTTCACCGATTTTAGTTGCCAACTAGCCCCGACTGCTAGCCAACCAAACCCCTATACTGCTGTACTGCTGTCAACGTCTGAACGTTGTACGAACGGTGCTCGAAGGTTGTATCCCGACTCCAATCGATGTTTAACGGCTGCAGTGGGTCATGGCAACTTGCGGGGTTCCGGTGTATTGTATCTGCCGGAGTTCTCTGCAGTCGATGAGATAACATCATCCCGTCAGCCCGTTGAGGGAATTTCCCGCTTGTAATTTCTTCTGTCGTAATTATAAAGTGCGCCACTTTAATTTCTAATATGCCTGTTTCCTACTTCCCTTTCAAATTGTATTGTTCCACGTTTTTTATTTCCAAATTTCAGCAGAAATTAGGCCTACCAATTACAACATAATAATAATAATTATTATAAATAATAGTTCTAATGTACACCTTCGGTTTTTAGCTAAGCCTTTTAGACAAACACGTAGGCCTAGTTCTGTAGTATTATTCACTTTATATTACACAAATTTATTCGCTTTATGTTATGTTACAGTACAAATTATGTTTTTTTTAAAGTAAGACGCTTCATAATGGAGGATAAGCCATAACGCAAAGTAGCTTATTCATAAACGAAGCTTATTTCTTATTTCTCCATTGTGAACCGGGTTAATTCTTTGTAGTTTCAGTTTATCTTTAACTTTTTTAACATTAACTTAATTTCTCGTATCATCACAACACATACTGACATATATTTAATAATTAATAATTACTCATTATTCATTTTTAATGCTCTCTTGACTAGTGTGGATGACTAGTTCTATATGATTCACTGAATAGGCAATAAATAAGTTTAATTGACTGTATTTTTCACTAAAATTTTATTTTGTTTTAATTCAATTTTTCTTTATATATACATTTATGTTTTCTTTATTTTAGACGCTAAAAAACCTGCGTATAATATATTACTACCAATGAGGAACCGCGCTACTGTGTACTATATATTTATCACAGTTGTCGTCATGGCCCTGTTGGGTTATTTCGGTATCGCTTACGTTTACCAACTGCGATCTGCCATAATCAGACATATTGACCAGGAAAATTTCATTGGTCCGTATATTACAAAAGATGGGCTCACATCTTCCGATGACAACGTTGATCCAATAAAAAAGAAAATTAAAGAGGAAAACAAACATAATACGGATACCGGTACCGCAAGAAACATTTCATTGTCGGCCAATTCGCGTATAAACAGAAGTTATTGCCCAACAAATAATCAATTAATTGATATTTCCGCTTCGAAAGTTTCCCTTACCACAGAGATTGGTGGACATTATTGCCTTACAGAGGGAACCGATATCCCTCAAAGTCTCGAGATCAATCGATGTGTTTGTACGGAGGAATGGAGTGGCCCTCATTGCGACATTCCTGACTTCCTAAACAGATATAATCATATAAAAAACGTACATTTTAGAAAAACCCCAAGACGCGTAATTAACGCTTTTCCAATAAATGCTGAATTCGATATGGTTCGCGCGCGTTTCTCAGAATTGTCTGGTTTAGTTGACGCTTATGTAATAGTGGAATCCAATTACACCATGAATGGATCCTCTAAACCTCTGTATCTAAGAGACAAACTGGAATCTGGAATGTTCGCGGAGGATCGCCATCGAATAGTTTACGTTTGTTTGAATTCCTACCCCCCGGACGCCGACTACGACGGCTGGATCTCGCAAGATCTAACGCGAAACTCCCTGGGAAAAATCGGTGTGGCTGAAAACCTAGCCGGGTGGCGTGATGATGATTGGTTTATCCTTAATGACGCAGACGAAATACCTCGGAGAGAGTTGATTTTATTTCTTAAGTCTCACGACAACATTACTTCTCCGATTATTTTATTCTACCAAACTACTATATACGGATTCTTTTGGAGACAAAAGACTTCGGCGGAGGTATTTTCTGTTGCGCCTATAAGTTACCTTGCGGAATCTTTAGATTACCAATCAAACTTAGTTAGAAGAGATTTTAGCAGTCATGACTTTCAGAAAAAACTTGAGTTTCAGCGGAAACACCCTGATCTTCCGTTAAAGGAGTGGACCGCCGGGACGATGGCGTATCCAGCTGGGTGGCATTGTTCGTGGTGCGCCACACCAGAGGGGATTCGTTGGAAGCTCGTATCAGCGGCTAATAGCGACCCGCCCCGGTGGGGCGACTACAAGGATAAACTCGATCTCGAATATATCAAAGAGTTAATTCGAGTTGGGGGTTGGTTCGACAGTGACGCTAATGTTGGCACCTTTGAACCCGCCAAGCCCTCGAAACATTACGCCCCGAAATATTTCACGAGGAACTTAGAGGAGTTTTCATATTTATTGCGTAATCCTTATACTAAAAGATAATTTGGAGCAATAAACAAAAAAGTGAGCCCATGATGTAATTCCATTTCTACTGAATGAAATCCCATGAAATAAAATGTTACAGGTAGACATTTTCATCAGGAATCTAGGAAACCGTGTTTGCTAAACGCTATTGTAAATAAATAGCATTAAATTTTGCTTGATATCGTCAAAAACCAGGGAGAACGTGATGTTTTGACAAAAAAATGATATCAAATGTCAATAAAAGTTAATATGTTATATACCAAATGGAAGCTCGACATTTTGTCTATAAATTTTAAGAATCATCATAGTCTATAGATGTATAGCCTTGAATAGGCTTTCCAGGATTTGGAAGTCACCGAGAATTAATCGGAAACTTAAGGTCCGATTATTTAGAGCAGCAGTAGTTCCAGTACTCCTCTATGGGAGTTCATGCTGGGCTCTAACTGCTGAGGACACCAAATCTCTGGATGGCACATTCACAAGAATGCTACGCCGGGTTCATTGTGTCAAGTTCAATGCACACATCTCCAACCAGACACTATATAACATTGGAGGTGTCTCATTGGTTCCCCCAAGATTGACACTAGAACAAAATCGCCTCCGCTTTGCAGGACATTGCTTTCGCCGTGAGGACCTGCCAGTGCATAATCTTGTACTTTGGCAGCCTCATGGAGTGAATAAGCATGGTGGACAGCCCATGACTTTCTTGAGACGCATCTTAAAGGACACTGGCCTTGAAGATGCGGATGATCTAGCAAATGTCATGGGTGATAGGGAGTTATGGCGGTGCAATTTTGTCGATAAGCCGGCACAGCATTCTTAAAAATGCAGCTGCAATGCAGCATGCCGATCCTAGTAGTAGTAGTATACAGGAGATCCTGGAACATTTTGTTTTCTACTACACCACTAAAAATGTCCCCAATGGCAAAAATTGAATAACGACAATTGTGGTTAGAGGCACACCTTGACATTTCTTTTAAGAATCTGTAATTACTCAGCTGTAAAACACACAAAAAACAATTATACAAATTCATCGAAAATTTTTGAAGATATGTGGGTTTGAAGAGCCTCAAATCGGGAGGGAAAACCATAAACTGTCCCCTCCTGTAACCAACGTTAAAGCTGATAGAATCGCATATAATTGGTACCTCGGTGAAACAATAACAGTTCTGAAATCCTCCTTGAAAATGCTTTTATTTAATGTAATGTTCATACGCAGCTCATTTATAATGTGTGTTTGGCAGTGTCAGTCGTACCATAAAACGTCCCCCCACCTGTAACAGCCTGTAACCGGACTCCCATTACATTTACATGGAAGGTTACAGGAAGACAAATGTCCCACGCCTGTATCCAATTATCCTAAAATATGTATTAAAATAATGGTTACAGGAAGTGGACAGGAATGGACAAGCGCTTATTTTTTTATACAGATCATAATTAAGGTCGGCCAATATTCGCATTGAATTCTACGGACTCTGAGCTTTCAGAATATATATCATATGTTGGGTTTTGAGAAAATTTATTTTTTACAAAAAAATGGCTCTGGTTTTTCCCATTTTTCTGTATATCGCCCCATTTGTACAAATATATATTTTATAAGTTTTATATATTATGTAAAATAAGTTATTAATATATATATATTATGTAAAATCATTGTTTTTATATCTATCTATATGGTTTATCCTAAACTATAAGCTTTTATATAAATAACTATTAATTCCAACAAATCTTACTGATATTGAAACAGATTTTTCTTTCTAACTTTTTTGACCACCGCAACATCCTGCAACTGCTGTTCTTATCATCTCCATCGTGATTTATTTCAAGGATTCTAAAACTTAAAGTCGTCGGAATTTCATGGGGAAATAGCTGACGACTGTTTGCGTTTTTACCTCTGGGCAACAGTTAGGTGGTGCCTAGGTTTGTAGTCTTTAATAAATCGTACTACTTTATTCTGAGCTACTTGTAATTTACATTTAAGCTGTTGGTTAAGCCTTCATACCAAGAAGAGCACGCATAGTCCATGTGACACTGTATTAAAGAATGCGGGAATCGGTGTTTAAACTATTTTTATTTTTGTATAGAAACCTAAGCCTACTGTTAACTTTCGAGAAAATACTTTTCACTGTGCTTTCTCCTGATAAGCAGTTATCCAATGTGGCGCCTAAATATTTAACTTCCTTTTTATTTTCAATCTTATGTCCATTTCTAGTGACTTCAAACTTAGTTACCTTCTTTAACTTTCTTTTGGAACAAAACAAAATACTTTCAGTCTTACCGTAGTGAATGGATAGCTTTTTATCAACCAACCACTCATTACAGGACTCTAGAACTGCACTTAACTTTTGGTAAATATGGATAGGATTTTTATGAGAGAAAATAAGAGCACTGTCGTCGGCATATAAAATGAGTTTAAAATCGGGATCTATACTACTTATCATATTATTTACATAGCATACAAAAAGCAGAGGACCTAATATACTACCTTGCGGTACACCACAGGTAATCTCTTGTACAGTAGACTGCGATTTGCTACTGACTACAGTTTGACCTCTGTCTGACAGGTATGACTTGAACCAGTCTATAGAACCTACACCCATCAGGCCTAACTTACCAAGCAGAATTTCGTGATCTACAGTATCGAAAGCCTTTTGTAGGTCCAACATTACCATACCAGTATATAAACCCTTTGCGTTATTACATCTAATTGTATCAGTTAAGTTAATAAGGCAGGTGTCTGTAGAATATGATTTACGAAAACCGGACTGAAGTTCATAGATCAGATTTAGCCTACTAAGATGTGCCTCCAGCTGTAGAAAAACAGAACGTTTTAGAGACAATACTTAAGATACTAACAGGTCTGTAATTACAGGGTTCGACATAACATCAGAAAATGGTTAAATTGGTCCTAATAAATAATACTACAGTATTTCTATTAGGTTGCCACAAGTAGACAATATGTGGCGGTTGCGCCACAAGTAGACAATATGTGGCGGTTGCGCCACATATGTTGAATATTAGAGCTAATTAGAGCTAATATTAGAGCTATTAGAATTAAACTATTCTGTCAGAGTGGTTGAGTTTTACACGAGTTGGCAAGTTTCTAGTAGGCCTATGTATGTATGCCAACGCGACTGGCAACTCAACACATGAGGGCAGAATACCTGAATCTCGCTAAAGGAATTGAGTGGAAAAGAGTTTTATTTGTTGTAAGTCACTTTTATGTCAAAATCGTTAACAAGTTTAACAAAAAAGAACACTTTTTATGTCAACAAAAAAAGTAATGTTTCCATTACATTAATAACATTGCATTTAAATGGATAATAGATTAAAGATATTTTCTAATACTAGGTAGTTTTTGCTAATTTTTTATAAATGTTATAGTGTTTATATATATAATGTTTGTACAGTAGGCCTACTATTTAATTAATGATAAAATTGTACCCTGCAAATAATTATTGCATATCGCTTGATCTGATAAAACCCCCTAAGTAGGAAAAAAACTCTGTTTAAGCACCTTCAATATGGGAATTAATTTCTGATAAAACCCCTTAAATTAGATATTAGGGGGTTTCTTATTAGTTAAATGTCAGAGGGACTTTTAATTATTCGTTCTGATAAAACCCCCAAAATGCCCGTTTGCCACAATATGATAGGATAATTGGCCTTGAATTAATTAATGGAGTGAGTTTTGAAGTAGGTCTACGGTATTAGTATTACATGAATAGGTTGCCTCTCAACACTTAACAGTATTTTTAAATAGCTGAAAATTTGTAATGCTTATTTTAACCTTTGGCGAAAATCTGGGGAGGGTGGTCCATTTACACTACTACTACTACTAGGGTCGGTACGTTACATTGCAGGTGCATTTTAAGAATGCTGTGTTGGCATGTCCACAAAATTGCAACGCCACAAATCCCTATCACCCATGATATTTGCTGGATTATCCGCATCGTCAAGGCCAGTGTCCTTTGAGATAAACGGGATCTTATTGAGTGTAGCTGAAGATGTTCAACCGGTAGTGAGTATAGCTGGAGATGTTCAACCGGTAGTGAATGTTCAAACAGACAATGTTCAATGTAGACAATGTTCAATCAGTTGTGAGTGTAGCTGGAGATGATTTGGGTTACGTATAAAGGTCGTGGGACCACGTGAGCCCATTTTTTCACTTAGAAGGATAATTGAGGAGTTATCAAAAAAGAAAGACAGGCATCTGGCTGTTATCTTTGTTGACTTCTTTAAGGCCTTTGATTCAGTCTCTCGCTCACGTATGTTCAGCATACTTTCATTATATGGGATTCCTGATGAAATTATTGCAGCAATCAGATCAGTATACGATGGTTCGACAACATTTGTATTATTTTTGCTATTGCTACTACTGTTGACGGTGACACAGAACCATTCGAAATGCTATGGGGAGTCCTCCAAGGAGACACACTTGCGCCATTCTTGTTCATAATTGTGGTTGACTATGTTCTACTAATGACCTTAGATTATCATAATGATGATGGGGTGATGGTAACTGCACCTACTGGCTCCAGAAGTCGAGGAAATCCTGCAAAGTACCTAACTCATCTAGACTTTGCTGATGACTTAGGAGTACTCTCCTAATCACTAGAAGGAGACGAACAGCTCCTCAGCTCATTAGAAAATTTTGACAGTTAACTTTGAAAGTCCTCAGCAAGTCTCTGACCGGATGAGCATAAGCTCAAAGGATGGTATGCTTGAGCAAGTGGAAGACTTCTGTTACCTGGGATCATGGATCCGGAAGTCAGGTGAGGACCTTCGAATACGTAAGGGAAAGGCATGGGCAGCCTTGAATAGGCTTTCCAGGATTTGGAAGTCACCAAGAATTAATCGGAAACTTAAGGTCCGATTATTTAGAGCAGCAGTAGTTCCAGTACTCCTCTATGGGAGTCCATGCTGGGCTCTAACTGCTGAGGACACCAAATCTCTGGATGGCACATTCACAAGAATGCTACGCCGGGTTCATTGTGTCAAGTACAATGCACACATCTCCAACCAGACACTATATAACATTGGAGGTGTCTCATTGGTTCCCCCAAGCTTGACACTTGAACACTCCGCTTTGCAGGAGATTGTTTTCGCAGTGAGGACCAGCCTGTGCATAATCTTGTGCTTTGGCAGCCCCATGGAGAAAATAAGCATGGTGGACAGCACATGACTTTTGTGAGACGCCTCTTACAGGACACTGGTTTTGTAGATGCGAATAGTCTCGCGAAAGTCATGGGGGATAGTGAGTTGTGCGGTGAATCTTAGTAGATAAGCCGGCATAGCATTCTTAATGAACCCTGCATTGGGCTTGTCAATTGTGGATTGCATGGTGGTAGCAAAATATTTTTGTTAAGCCACCATCTCAATGACCAGTTTCAATGCAGCAGGCCGATTATAGAGTTTAGCGGGAGATGTTCAATGTTTAGTGAGTGTAGCTGAAGATGTTCACGGTGAAGTAATGACGAATCGAGATTTATTTGTTTTAGAAGCCTACAACAACAATATCAGAGATGATGAGGGCACAGAACAGTAGAAAATATTGAGACAATAATAATTGAGAAGGTATTGTTTTATCTCTTAGGCCTACGGATTCTCATAGCATCAATCTTGAGTATGACACTCTACCTGATTCTATGGCAATCAATAGCGGGGTAAATGACGAGTAATCAATGCTAACGGAAGATGGTGACCATGAATAAGTTTCCAACAGCAGGTGTGGCAAGATGACCACAATCCAGACAGCGCAAACAGTTATAAAAATAGGGAGTCTGGGCTGTCCCATGGAATAAAAGGGAATCTAAAGGTTCGATTCTCTTTAGAGCAGCAGTAGAACCAGTACTCGTATATGGGAATCTATGCTGGCTTCTAACTGCAGAGGATTCCAAATCTCTGGATGGCACTTTCACAAGAATGATGCGCCGGGTTCATTGTGTCAAGTACAATGAAAACATCTCCAATCAGACTCTATACAACATTGGAGGAAACATCCATTAGTCTTCCTTAGCTTGACACTTGACCTGAACCGCTTCCGCTTTGCAGGACATTGCTTTCGCCGTGAGTACCAGCCAGTGCATAATCTTGTACTTTGGCAGCCTCATGGAGTGAATAAGCATGGTGGACAGCCCATGCCTTTCTTGGAACGCCTGTTAGAGGCGTATCTAAACACTGGCCTTGAAGATGCGGATGATCTAGCAAATGTCATGGGTGGTAGGGAGATGTGACAGCGCAATTTTGTTGACAAGCCGGCACAGCATTATTAATATATATGTAATACATAATAATGCAGTTGCAATGCAGCATGCTGATAGTAGAAATAGTAATTATCAAAATAATGGTAATATTACAGTGTTTCTAATATAAGAGCTTTGCTTTATTGGACCCTTAGACCCACTAATAAGTCATTTAATGGGCCAGACTGTATCTGATAAAACCCCACATGCTAAAGATAACCCCCCTTAATTGTATGTTCTAACCTAACTATTGGGTTTCACAATCTGGCAAAACAACAGATATCAAATTAAATGGTCTAAAATGCGATCTACGTCTAAAAATATGTGCCCAAACAAATTATACGCTATTTTAGATTATATATAGTCAAAAATTAGATCGCATTACTTGAGATTTCTTAAAATATTCAGTTTTTTTCGTTTTTCTCAAAACTACAAAAATCGACTTAGGGGGTTTTGTCGAATTACCGACGATATACACTAGTGTTTAAACGGGATCAGACTTATCGGGATTCCCGGGATCGGCACCGGGATTGCAATTTTGAACAAAATTTTCTTAAGTTTTCAGTAGGGGAGACCGGGGCTAAATGACCCCTTAATGCGGAGGGGGGGGGGGGGGGGGGAATAACCCCCATGAACCTTTTTTTAAAATGGCTGTCAATTAGTGTTAAATGATAATATTGCTATTTTCTCATGGCCAACCACTGTATGAAAGGCCAAATAGCCAATATAGGAAAATTTGAAAAATTATAGCCTCCCCCTAGCGGCTGGTGGCGGAATTAAAGATTTCACTAAAATTGCTACTAGTCCCTCAATTTTGGTCCAAATATCTTGAAACCAACTTTTATGGACTCAGCGTCATCGACTCTACAAAAGTTATCTTATAGAATTTTTAATAAGCTATTTTTATTTTAATTAATTAACTTAATTAATTAATTATCATATTTTTAATTAAAATTGGCTAATTAGAAAAAATGGAAATATTTATCAAAATTCCATAGGATTACTTTTAAAGAGCTTCCAAAGCTCGTTCGAATGAGCCAAAAACGATGAAAATTGGTTGAAAATTGACTGAGGAGTAGTAATTTGAAAATGAAAAATGTCATTTTGAGAAAATGCCCTTCAAAGTTTAAACCGTCCCGCCAAAATTGGCTGTCTGTGTTCTGGTTGGTTAATTATTTCTGGCACGAAGGAAGCATACCAATGAGCTAAAATGTTCATTACGGGGGTTTTCGGGGTCGCTGATTTCATTTCCGATGCCAGTTTTAATTTTTGTGGAATCTAGTCTATCTGTCTGTCTGTCGGTCTTCTGGCTTTCTTACAAATTAGACGGACAGACCGTCATACGGAAAAAACAGTAATAACTCGAGAAGTGAAAGAGGTCTCTCTAAGCGGTTTTCAGATTTGTAATCCTCATTAAATTCTGCTCTAGGTGAAATATAAAGAAACAACAATTTGAAAATTTAACCTAAGGGGGGTGGTACCACCGCCCCCCACTTTATTGCGAGGATATTAAGCAGCAAAATAGGTTCATTTCATAGCAACTAAATGTATACTTGTGGCCACAAACACATATAAGATGGCCTTGTGTTTTTACATCCATCATAAAAATTGTCATTTTTAAAGATTTCAAAATCGACGGGGCTAAATGGGCCGGGGTGACACATTTAGCCCCACATAATATGTGAATGTATAAATTGAAGGGTAAGACAAGAAGTAAACGGTTGCGGTTGCGGTTGATTGATTGATTGATAGGTATAGGGAGGGATAATTAACAAAGTGGAAAAATGGGAAACGTCCATCAGTTTGTTAAATATGAGAGACCAAAGTCATCCCGTTTCTTACATCTCTAAGTCGAAAAATCTAAAATTTTAAATAAATTACAGATTTCTGTAAACAGCAGTGTTGTGCCTATGGCGAACTCTATTTAGTGACTAGGCGGATATTTACAGTAGTAACGAATTGGTGCCTTGGTGGGGTGCAGGGGCTCAGATATTGGGGTGGCCCACTTAGCCCCAGTGGCCCACTTAGCCCCAGTGGCCCACAGTGTTAATAAGATGCGGGTTTTTGGCAAAATTATATCACTTTATTTCACACTGCTGATATATGAGTAAGATGGTTTACTGACATCCAGTAATCCAACAATTCGATATAATCAATACATTTACGTTCTGGTTCAAATATCCATGGGATATTCAAGAAATTTACTATCCATTTATACTTCGGTATCCCGTTCCAAAAAAGTAGGGATCGGGCAATTGAATTATAAATTAATTGTCATTTAGAGTAAGCCTACAGAATAACCAATTATTATATTTTTATAGCTGACATAAAAGATTAGACCTACTGGCTTCCACAAAACTACCAAAACTTTTCACGAATGTTATATTTGAGTTCTATAATCGTGATCAGCATCCAAAAAAACGTTATATACTGCAAATAAATTTATTTTAGTGAGCCATAAAAATTTTTGAAAATTTTACCACGAAAAATACCTAAGATGGGTTCTAGAAAGGGACCATAGCACGAAAACTAACATAGCCATGTAAATGGTGTTTTCGCTGTTGGATAGGCCATTAAATTTTAGGAAAATTTACGAAATTTACGAAATTTTGTTTTCCCAACAAACCTGACTGAAAGATAGAGATGATTTACAAAACAATTTCTAAAATGACATCCCCCGGGCCAAATAGGGTTAGGTATAGGCCTAATAATTAATAGCCAATATAATTATAAATTTACAGTATAATTGTTTGCAGATATGACTTGCAGTTTTTCTGCACGAAGGACCCCACTCGAGTGTAATTGGTTGGCGTTGTGTATGGTTTAATTTATTGGGTGGTGATACTGTAATTATCTGGTAGCAGTAAATTTTAAATGCTCTTTGTTTGTGCTTGTTTCATGACGTACTGAAATATTCATGTCCCATTGTTTTAAAGTTGAATTTATGCGAAAGTGAATTTCGCATGTTAAAGTTGTATTAAAAATAAATCTGAACCTATAAAAAAAAATTATTATGCTAATGTTTAATCGTAATTTATTTTGGTTTAATATATTTTAATTCTAAATCCCACTCCATCATAACATTGTTATCCCCCATGAATCTATAATTAAATAGCTGTCAATTAGCTATTATCTCAATCTCGTTATAACAATGCATGATTAGTTTTACCACCGTTTTCATTCCGTGAAATATCTGACGCTAATGGATATTGATGTTTCGCCATTAATCATTCACGCTGCGATTGTGGCGAGTGGGCTACTAGGGCAAAACTAAAACCGTTATCATTGAAAGAAACATGTTTTTCCAGTTTTGATTCGTAAACAACAGTACCATGCGAGGCCTGTTATCAATAATTAGTCATAGTTGGCACATCGTGTTTTCTTGCAAACGTGTTATTTTGCTAGCGTGTTTTCCATTTGAGAAGCAACATCATTACATGCTTTCGTCCACAAATATGTTTTCCTCTCTTAGAATCGAAGTAACTAAATCAGTAATATTTTGTGATTAATATAAATTGCTAGAAACGTAAATGACAAATATTAATATTTTTGCAGATAAACAGAATAAATAATATTTTTTTCTCAAAACAATCTTGTTTTTAATAAAATACAGTACCAATGCTTTCATTATTTACATTAGCGTATTTCTTTGTCTACTCGCCAACGCAAGCATATTGTGTGGGCAGCAGGTTGAGTACAAAACAAAGACCAATAGAACAAAGACCCAAAACTTTACTGCCCGTTCTGTACAAAACAAAGGTTAGGTCCCATCGCCATTTCCATTTATAGGTGCAGGTTAAAAGGAGCAGGTTACAGAGGCGTGTTGGGGGAACCAAAATAATAAACGAAAGTTAACACATCTACCCTCCTAAGGCAAAACCATGTAACTCAAAAAAATCGAGTTTTGAGAAAAATCAACCTAAAGTTAACGAATCTGCACGAAAACATGTGAATGTCTGTGTGAACATTTTAAACACTAAAGGTCAAATGGTATATTTAAATACATAGAAAGTCGGATAGTTATAAAACCCGAAAATAACGAAAAAGACGAATTTATCAGCGAAAATATCAAAATTATCAAACAATCTACAAAACCTCGCTTTCTAATAAGATCGATATTATTAGAAGGCACACTTTACATTTTTTAATTAATTAAATCCGATAATTTCGCCCCATTTTCGACCTTAAAAGTAATTTAATACCAAATACTGTCTGTTGGTTGGTTGTTGGGTGTTGACCAATAATGGCGGCTTGGATGAATCAACTCAGCATCAGCAGATCAGTACAGCGGGCCTACTTGTGTGTTACTGTACAAGCATGGTACGGTACAGCCTGAAACGGCAAAGTTGAAAGAAGTGGTCCGGTACCCTAACCCAACACTGCAACAATGTAATTCCCATATAAATTTTTGCCTTACGGCATACGGTACCTTAACGCTACCTAGCCTTGGTGCGCACTGTACAGTGACTGTCAGGCAAGTGGTCTTAGAGCTCTAAACTTAAGCTAGCTATTTAAAAAATGATTTTATTTTGATTTTCGAGTTACATGGATTTACCTTACAAATTCTAACCAGTTTAATTATATTACATCATGTCAATTATATAAATTTCAACAGCTGTTCCTAAGCCAAAACAATGTAACTCGCATGAGATACATGGTGTACAATTATAGTTACATGGAGTGTCATTATCACATTAGGGATACATGGTTCTGCCTTGGCATGCCTTAACAAATTCATATAATGTAGTTACATTCTACCCCCTTTTTAAACCCTTTAGAGTTTAGATGCACTCTATTAAGTTCTACCACTAGATAGAGTTCGCCGTAAGCTTTAAAATGATACCAATATCTCATTTTTGTCAAAATTCAAGTTACTCTGCCTTAGGACGGCAGACATGTTACAAGATTATGCAGGTCTTTATAATTTGGTCTTTGTTTTGTTCCCACCGGTCGTGGGCAGCTACTGTAGCTATAGCTATGGCAACCTACAGTAAGATTGAGTGAGTCATCAAAAATTATCGTTTGGGTTTCTACCGATCGGTTATGCTACGGCTACGGGATAGTAATATTTACCGACCGTTGTCACCGGTTATTACCGGCTATTAACAGTTATCCAATTTTTTTCACAGGTTATCCAACAGTTATCGAAAATGAATATAAAAAGGCCAAAAATAGTCTCCCGGCTGTCTGGGATATCATTTTTACATTTATTTTAAGGACAGGAGTTCTCCTTAAATATGTAGTTGTAACGGTACCACGTAGGCCCCTACTGACTGATATCAGGATATGCAGCCGTGGTTACAAACATTTTGGTAGACCTACCTCTTTATATGGTTTTCCACTGCATCGCCAAAAGTATATACACTCGAGTTGATCATCATAAAAGTACTGTACAAAGTTGTCATGTGATTGATAATAATTTTAAAGAAATACAGAATTGGTGGTAAATAAGATCACACATCAAATGGCACGCACAATCATTGTATAAACTAGCGAACTAGATGTTCAAGGTGAGAAGTTCGAACAACCTTTCGAACAAACTCTGTTCACTTTGGATAACCTATTGTGTAAGATCAATTGCGTAGCTATTATTAAACACTTTTGGCTTAGGTGTTTATATTTTGTGTGTCTGTTTGTTTGTGTTTGGAGCTCATTTACTCCATACTAATAAACATGTATTCCTACAGAACGACAAGAGACAAGAGTCACACATGAATTTGGACACAAAAATTGATCCCAGTTCCCAAGAAGGCGAGGTAAACCAATCGACGGATCTTTTTCGGGGAACTCGTTGATCTTGATTGCTGCAAAGCTATACATTATAATTATTTGAAATCGCACCAGGGATCCTGATGAGAGACTGTAGGTCTTTTTCCATCATTTAG